>JAWZYT010004469.1:0-34730 GCA_034508575.1 Petrolisthes manimaculis
GGTTGAAGAAAGGCAGGGAGGGAGGGCAGGGGAAGGGGTGGTGGAGAGAGGAAGGGGACGGAAAGAGAGCAGGGGTGGGGGAATTCAGGGGGCGGGCGGAAGGAGGGTAGAGGGGGGGGGGAGACAGCAGGGGATAGGAGGGCAGGGGATGGAGAGAGGAAGGGGACAGTAGTAGGGATGGGAAGGGGGTTCAAGGGACAGAGGATAGAGGGAGGAAGGCAAGAGAAAATTAGGTGGCCGGAGAAAACAGGGTTAGGTCTGGAAATGGGGAAGGGAATGCGGAATAGGAGCAAGGAAAATAGATGCGTCTTATCACCTGCTGTGTGTTGGGCTCTCCCTTGGGTTAGTGTGTGTCGTTTTTGCTCGTATCAGTTGGTTAGTACCATATTGACTATAGTCGGTGATTTTGCCTCTTAAGGGACCCCGTGTTGTAGTCAGAAAATTGAAGGTTAGTGAGTCCTTCACACATTGCCACGAAACACCACCTACATTAAAGATGTATGTTTCGTGGCATAGCCTGGAGGAATGAGAAGCTACTATAAAAAAAATAGGTCTCATACACGATCACAGGGTCCTTAAATACACCAACGCTATTATGACGCACAAATGGGTCACCAGAACACGAGAAGATGAAAGGGGCCATTTATTTTCGTGTGAATTAGAGTCTATGTCGTCCTCTAGACAGTGTAAGAACAAAATCTCCACTTGTAAATTGAAGTGGTGTGTTTTCCGGCACGATGTGGAGTAATCAGTGCCCTCAAATTCACTCAAAATATGATCCCCTTTATAAGGAAGAAATATGGTTGAAAATGCATCAGGGCTTATAAGGAGATATACGACTGGGGATGGATCTTACTTACTGAGGATATGCTCTGAGTTATGGCTGGGGAGGAAGAAGAGGCTATTACTATACACACACCACCTCACAAGAACTGATGGTATCGTGGCCTTGGTATAGAGTATCTCACAGCTCCAGGGTATATTGTATAGTTATAAGAAATCATATTTATATTTTTTCCCACATGCCTTTCCTCATATCCGACCACATTATTGATATTTGATGGATAAAATAGCTTCAGTGTTGAGAAATTATTGTGATATTTTATACATTCTATTGAGTTGTGTCTTTGGAGGGCGAGCTTGGTAACTGTAAAATATTTCACTATTCCTTACCACGTTCAATTTTCGATAGATTTTGACCGAATGACCTGACAATATGACATTACATTCATGGGGTCATTACGTTTCAATAGTCAACATTCACTCTCCGTAATATATCGATGGAAACTGCTGGCAATCGTATACAAAGACAGATTAACAACCTTCCCTAAGGAGACACCACACACAAAATATGCCAGGAATAAAAAAAAAAAAAAAAAAAAAAAAAAAACCACGGTCGTATTTGGTATGGCTGGCTGGCGGGGTGATGTATTTGATGCGAATGCTCATAATGTATGTCTGGAGGTGAATCATGGCTGGAGGTGAGGTGAGTTATGTCTGATGCTGTGCCTTGCTGAGTGAGGCGGAGGCGGGGGCTGGTATATAACATGATGAATGGCTGAGGGTAAATAAAACATATCCACCGCCACTGACGTAAGAAGAGGCAAGGGAGGCAAGGAAGGAAGGAGGGAGGGAAGGAAGGAAGGAGGGAGGGAGGGAAGGAAGGAGGAGGGAGGGAGGAAGGAAGGAGGGAGGGAGGAAGGAAGGAGGGAGGCTAGGGAGGGAGGGGGGCGTCTGATGTGAGTGAGTTGAAAGGGGAAATGCGGCTGCTGATTTTTCCTAGTTATGACACGCAACAGTAACCACCATTTGTAACACTGTGCTCGTCTGTTTTCCAGGCATAGTTTGGAGATATCAGAATCATTCCATCCAAAGTGAATTATGCCACGAAACAGAAATGCCTCTCATAATAAAACTGAGCTCATATGTTTCCCGTCATAGTATATATTAGAGGAATCAGAACCGCCCCTTTCAACTTATGCTATGAAACAGAAACCACTATTAGTAACAGTGAGCTTGTCTGTTTCCCGTCGTATATTAGAGAGAGAAGTACCACTCATCCAAATTTTGCCATGAAACAGAAACCACTATCAGTAACTGTGAATTTGTCTGTGTTTCCTGGCATATATATTGTTTAGAGGAATCAGAACCCCTCTCTTCAATTCGCCCCCCCCCCTCCACACCCCAAGTACAGACAGACGATCCCCTTCAAGACAGCGAGGTCAATTCAGTGCCAAGTTAATACCATTTCACAGACTGAGGAGCTAAGTTTAGACCACGGCACAGACCCCACTGAAATCTGGATGAGCCTCAGGAATTAATGATGGATTTGACCTCGTGCAGTAGGATGGGGAAGCCAGACAGACATTTGACCTTGGTTGTGTGTGTGTGCGTGTCTGTGTGTGTGTGTGTGTGTGTGTGTGTGTGTGTGTGTGTGTGTGTGTGCAATGATAATCTTAGAGTTGAGAAGTGTCGCACTAGGACCAGAAGCCAAAGAAATACAAAGAAAAAACAACAAAGCCCGTCCTTATAAACTCATGTATAATTATATTCCCAGGACAATGGATGGCAGTACCATTGTTGTGTCTGTAAGAGCATACAGAATCCTTGAAAATATACAAATGCAAACGCTGTTAGCATAGATGTCGTAGAAAAACAATTGTATATAATCTTCGCATCAACAATTTTTTTTCATTTCCGAAGAAGACATCTTGTTATTCCCAATGTTATAAAAGCAGTACTACCATTTCAACACAACGCGACGCTTTCTTTAACACTCGTCCCGTGTGGAAGTTGTTGCTGGCTACTAAAATGTCAAAGTTGAATGCCTGAATATTGAATCGCACCGCTACATCTGCTCAGTCATGTTTCATTTATTTATCTCTCTTTTATCTTTTATCTTTTATCTTTTATCTTTTATCTTTCTTTACATCTGCTCCATCCACGACCCTAGCTAGGTTGGTGTGTTATTTTATTGAAGGTCTGTATACCACGATATTGTTCAGGGAGTTGTACGGGGGTTTATATGAAGACGGAAAAGTGTGTGGCTGTGGGGACAAGGGTGGATTAACCTTTGCAACCCGGATATGACTTTCGACCTTTTTTGGAGTTTCGCTTCATGTACTGAGGAAAACCCACGATGGCAGACGGAGATTATATTGTCGAGTATATACGCTCTTGGGCTGAAGTTGTTGTGTCCACTACCATTAGAGGTGAGTGTAATCGCTTGTCATTTGGTGAAGTATGAGTATAGTTTCCGTCATAAAAAAAAATTCAACAAACAAGTTACGTATTTACAGTGACTTCAAATCTTGGACGACACTACTTTAGAATCAGACTATATATTTTTGACGATGCCTGTTTCCCTCTTGAGTGCAGAGACGAAGGAATCTGTAAAATATCTGCGCTGAGATCGTGTTAAATATCTGCGCTGAGATCGTGTTAGGGGACCAGCAGCTATCCACACGAACAAGGCTTTAGAAGGCACAAGGACTAAGATAAAAGGGAAATAACACCACTACTGAAATAAAGGGCGCTGTGATCATTTTAAGGGACCAGTTTTTATCCACACGAACAAGGCTTTAGAGAAAACAAGGACTATTATAAGATTAATGAAAACAAGAACATGAAGGAAAACCCTTCAAAAGCTCCGGCTCTTAATGATTCAAGTGAAATAAATGATTCAGTGTCAGCCGGAGCTAAAAACAAAACAACACCACAACTGTAAAAGTGGTTCTGTGGATGGGATGGGGGTGTGTGTGTCCGGTGGCTGTCTGTGTTGGTGCGAGGTAAGTCTTCTGGGAGTTGATTTGTCAGGAGTGTCGCGACATGACGGCTACATCTGGTTTGGTGACTTTTAAATGACAGGGCCGTGTGGAGTGTCGGACAGAGGTAACACGCTACAAAAAGAAAAAAAGTCCAGGAGTGGGAGAATGAGAGTGAGTAGAGGTGGGAGAATGGAAGCTAGAAGTGTGGGGATGTGATAAATGAGAATGAACAGAGGAAGGAGAATGAAAGCTGGAAGTGTGGAGATGTGGAGTTACGATGGTGAATTAGTAGTAGTAGTGGTGGTGGTGATAGTAGTGATGGTGGTGGTGGTGGTGATGGTGGTGGTGATGGTGGTGGTGGTGATAGTAGTGATGGTGGTGGTGGTGGTGGTGGTGGTGGTGGTGGTAGTGGTGATGGTTATCTTGGTGGTGGAGGTGGTGGATGGAAGTTTTGAGTGTGGTGGTGATGGTGGTGGTGGTGATAGTAGTGGTGGTTATATTGGTGGTGAAGGTGGTGGATGGAAGTTTTGAGTGTGGTGGATTTTGGGGGAATGATAATGATGATGATAATGAGTTACTATACCCTTGTGATGCTGAGTGGGAGTTGTGAGTGTGGGGATATGGAGTTGTATTGTTGCTGTTGTGATATGATATACATATTTATATATACTGTGAAAACCATCAGTGACTATAGACCAGAGTTAATGGCTCTCAAATAACGTTATTAATTAATGAACGATGAATGATTGTCTTTTATTATTTATTTATGTATTTATTTTTTACTTTTCATTGTCAAACCAACCACAAGCAAGCAAACAGTTTCCACATTACATGCAATTAATAATTATCCCCATAGCATTTGAACACAGAGGGTATAGCATTGCATTGAGCCTTTAGCGGTAATCCAACACACAAACAAACAAACACTACTCCGAATTATTTTACCCCATAAATTCTCCCCGGTACAATAAAATTAATTAAAATGTCCACATATCGTACACTATAATAACGGCTCAATCCGGACCCGGAAAGGCCATATTCATACAAAATTAATCAACACATTTGGGATGATCCACACTCTTGTCGCCATTTACAGGGTAAAGTTGTTTTTGTTGGTATTTGTACTAGAGTATGACTATTATTATTATTATTATTATTATTATTATTATTTATTTTATTATATATTATTGTTATTATTGTTATTATTATTATTATTATTATTATTATTATTATTATTATTATTTATTAATGTTGTTGTTGTTGTTGTTGTTAATGTTGTTGTTGTTGTTGGAATCGGAGTTCAGATCATAATGCGCTTCAAATTGACGTACAACAAACAAAAGCAGTGCTATCCATTCCCACCAAAGGTCAGGTCAGGTCAGGTCAGGTCAGGTCAGTACCATCCATTAATCACTCGGGTTAAAGGGAGAACCTCTTTTGTGGTAAATAATAATAATAATAATAGTTTTTGCTGAGCTACGGATTCCTCCCAACTGTACCAGGAAACAAGATGACCTCAGTGAATATATAGGGGGTCTGTTTTGTGGCACAGTTTGGAGGAGGAATCAGTAACCCTCCAATTTAGTTGAACTCAGAGGTTGAAGGGAGGTTTTGGTTTTGACTGCAAGGATGTGGGCAATATTGTATAGGGGTTTGGGCACTCCTTCGGACCCTATCCAATCTATTTACTATCTTCAGCTGTCCCATGTTTTCCTTTTTTTTCTCTGTCTCCTCCTTCCCCTTGTGACTTTCGTTTTTTTTTCCCTCAACCACCAGAGGTCACTTTAACCTAACCTAACCTAACCTAACCTAACCTAACCTAACCTAACCTAACCTAACCTAACCTAACCTAACCTAACCTAACCTAACCTAACCTAACCTAACCTAACCTAACCTAACCTAACCTAACCTAACCTAACCTAACCTAACCTACCCTGACACACACTGCGCCTTAATTAAACCATAACATTATACTGAGTTCTGGGTAAAATGGACGTGACCTTTACTGTGGTACATTAATATATCTGTTGGCTTCTGTAATATTGATGGAAAGATTTACTCGACTGGCAAACTTTTCATTTCTCCGATGCAGGATTTTTACTTCGACTGTACACATGACACCACGTCAACCCAAAGAAAGGAAAATATCTCTGGTAATATAGAATAGACTAATAACCAGAGACAACTCCTTAAACGAGCCAAATAGAATAATTATATATTGTCCAAAATTCCTCGAAGAAAGACTGAACACAATATTACAAAAAAAAAAAAAAAAAAAAAAAAAAAACTCAGAATGAGAGCAACACAAGGAAAACCTCAGAAATTACCCTAAATAAAACCCTCCATACGAAAGCACCTGAAAATACCCCATGCACACGGGTCATAACAAGAACAATAATAATAATAATAACAGGAACAGATAAAAAAAAAAAAAAAAGATACCGGAGACTGTAAAGAATGAAAACCAATTTGGAGCGATGAGATGCGTAAATTTTGCCTGGCCACGGTTGAATTGGAATGATGCCTGGGACGGGTTGGGATAAATTGGGAGAGGCCTTTGTCGTGCGCTAAGCTAATCATGGATGGGATGGTGGGGGTCGTGGTGGTTTGTGGTGGGTGGTTTTGGGAGTTGTGGTGGGTGATTTGTTGTTGGTGGTGTGTGTGGGGGTGGGGGTGGTGGTGGTTTGTGGTGGGTGATGAGGTTGGTGTTAGGTAATGATAGCAGGAATGGAAGTAATGATGGTGGTGGTGGTGATAGAGTACTTTCCTTGGTAATTAATTTTTAACTTACCGTACCTAAATTACGTACCATATAATAAAAGGGCAGTTATAAGCCAGAGAGATACAAAGACAAAAAGAGAGAGAGAGAGAGAGAGATAGAAAGCGACTCTAGCCAGCCAGCCAGCCAGCCAGGGCGGCGCGCATCTTCTCCTCTCACGGCCAATAAACAACAAGGGGCGCGGTGCTCCCTGGTCCCGTGCCAAATGGAAGAGTTGGTTTGCCGCGATTTATCAAGGAAAATCATCGGCGCGGCGCGTAGCACATTATCCCGATTGCCAAATACACCATAAACGTCGGGGCAGGGAAAGGAAAGGTCTGATCTCCTGAATATGCGACTCTCTTTGGGGGCATTGTTGGAGATGTGGTGCAAAGTGGTGCGCCGCTCATAGATACTTGGCTAACTTATAGGATACTAGGCAAAGATATGGATACTAGGCTAACTTATGGATACTAGGCAGACTCTATGTAGATACTTGGCTAACTTATAGATACTTGGCTAACTTATTGATACTAGGCTAACTTATGGATACTAGGCAAACTTATAGATACTAGGCCAACTCTATAATTATAGACTCTAGGCAAACTTATGGATACTAGGTAAACTCTTGACCATTTATAAGTTAGTGTAAAGTTGGAAGTCAGAGTCGATGATAAATACTAATTAAGGGAATCATATAATGTTGTGAGGGGCGAATTGGAAGGCCACTGAGTCCACCAAACTATTCCAGCAAACAGACGACTACAGCACACGAGAAGGGAAGTTAGTTTGCTTTGTATTCTAGTTTGAAGGAATCAGTAGCCCTTCATTTTACCCACAACATAATTATGACCTGTCTAATGCACGACGCCGGTAATGGTGACGTGATAATTATAGGCATTAAAGGGAAGTAACCTTTTGTGGTCAATGTGGAGTCAATGTAGGACTCCAGACTCAGCTTTAAAACACATTCCCTGTATACATTCATATGGAGAAGTTCTGTTGCCTGGTGGGATATCTTGGAGGAATCAGAAGCCTTCCAATTTCCCATAATAAGTTACTTCCCATAACCGAGCCCCCATCCCTCACCCCTACCCCCACCAACCTGTTAAGAAGACGGTACTAAATATTATATCCCTTCATTCCCGGACATGGATTTTTAGGGGAAGTTATCGGGCTTTTAACGGAGCAGGGAAATACAATGGGTTATCAATTATTTGTATTTCTGGGATTATGAACGAGGCTTAGAATGTCTTACTTGCTAAGGGGACAACAAATGAAGGTCAGCGGGAAGTTGTTATGAGCGCAAAGTGTATCCAACGATGTGATAGATTATTCAGAGTTCCATAAAATCACACACATATATACATAGACTCACTAGCACACACACACACACACACACACACACACAGTTACCTATTCACACATACACACACACACACACACAGTTACTCATTTACACACACACGCAAGTTCCCCAAGTCGCACGCACGCAGTCAGGCCAGCCAGTAAGCACGAGATATTCCCAGCCTAAGCAGTTGACTCAGTAGGCGCCAAACCAATTATAACGCCCGGTCGCCCGAATAAACACACGCATTAAATATGGCAACGACGTCAGACTGCTCCAACTACACGGTTTATTGTGTTGGTTTGGCTGTGTGTGTGTCTTTTGCTGTTGTTGTCGTAAATGTTGCTGCTGTTTGTTGTTGTTGTTGTTGTTGGTGGTGGTGGTGGTGTTTTTGTTGTTTTGTTTTTGTTTAGGGTGTGTGTGTCTCTTTGTTGTTGTTGTCGTAAATGTTTTTGTTGTTGTTATGTTTTTGTTTGTGTGTGTGTGTGTTTTTATCGTCGTAAATGTTGTTGTTGTTGTTGTTTTGTTTTTTCTTTCTGGTTGGATGAGGTGGTGGTGGTTGTTGGGTAGTGGTGGTATTAAATATTGTATGTTCATAAATATTCATAATTTTGTGATCGAGCAAGCACACACACACACACACACACACACCTACACACACACACACGAGCGTCGTTATACACACACACACACACACACACACACACACACACACACACACACACACACACACACACGGGCGGCGTTATACACATACACACAACCACAGGCGTCGTTATACACACACACACACGTACACACACACTCACACACTCACACACACACACACTCAGAACCTTACATCAACACACACATCCACGACCACCACCTTTCTGGGTCATGGCTGAATAGTATGTTATCGCTTCATATATGAGTGCATTAAAACATTACCTGCATAGTAGTATCTTTATGGAGAGTGAAAAGCTCCCCATGTTCAAAGGTGGGACTGAGGATTAATTTTTATTCACTGGGCACTCAAAGCTATCATTATTTTTTACTCTTTTATTCATGAACCCACGTAGTATTTTTCTGATTACTAAATAGAGGTATTGCACGAGGTGTTGTGGGTACTACCTTAAGTGTATTGCCACCCCTTTGAACCCGAACCAATCCCGTTTTGATTCTTTATATCTTCATTATTTCCCTCTGTTTCATTCGTGTTTTGCTGTCCCTCGTGTTTATCTCTTTTTTCCTTCTCGTGGTACAGATATTTCCAGGCCTAGTGGTACAGATATTTCCAGGCCTCTTTCCCCCTCTTCAATTCTACTTAATGACCTAAAATCTAACGAGCAAAGAATAGATAATACCTCAACAACATAAAACTCATAGTAATGATGGTTTATTGACAACGATAGCTATACTGCCGTGCCATGAATGATAAACCAACCAACTCCTGATTAAACCAACAGTTATTTTCATTTCGCATCATTCAGGGCAGAGATTTCACGATTCCAGGGATAAATAATTGTTTTGCACGAATTTCAACAGATGCAATATTTAGCGTAGCATTAAAGGAGCGAAATACCGAGAGCAACAAAGAAGATTCATACTACGCTCCCGTGAGTCTGGTGAAAATTATCTCCGTGTATGTTAAGCGAAAACACTATTACAGAAAGCAACCTTGACCCTTAACGTTGGGAGAATGTGAATGCTGTGTGTGTGTGTGTGTGTGTGTGTGTGTGTGTGTGTTTGGATATCCGTGCTTGTGTATCTGTGTGTATGTGTGTATGTGTGTGTCGATATCAGAGCATGTGTCTGTGCGTATGTGTGTCTATTTCTGTGCATGTTTGTGTGTGTGTGTCGATATCCGTGCATGTGTCTGTGTGTGTGTGTGTGTGTGTGTGTGTGTATGTGTGCCTTTTAATGCGTGTGTTAATGTGTGTATGAGTCTATGCATGTACTGTACGATGTTCAATAGGCCGTGTGTGTGTGTGTGTGTGTGTGTGTGTGTGTGTGTGTGTGTGTGTGTGTGTGTATGTGCTATTACTTTACAGCGCAGCAAGGATAATTGTGCGAGAGGGAAGGGCATCAGGCTTGGGAATTGGCTTAGTGTGTGTGTGTGTTGGCAGTGTGGAAATGCATTTGTATGTGTGTGAGTGTGTGTGTGTGTGTGTGTGTGTGTGTGTGTGTGTGTGAGTGTGTGTGTGAGTGTGTGTGTGTGTGTGTGTGTGTGTGTGTGTGAGTGTGTGTGTGTGTGTGTGTGTGTGTGTGTGTGTGTGTGTGTGTGTGTGTGTGTGTGTGTGTGTGTGTGTGTATGTGTGTGTGTGTGTGTGTGTGTGTGTGTGTGTGTGTGGAAATGTACGATTCTGTGTGTGATTTTGAAGTGTGTGTGTGTGTGTGTGTGTGAAAAATGTACTATTCTGTGTGTGATTTTGAAGTGTTTGTGTGTGTGTGTGTGTGTGGAAAATGTACAATTCTGTGTGTGATATTACAGTGTGTATGTGTGTGTGTGTATGTAAATGTGAGGGAGGGGGGGAGTAGGAACAGTGTGTGTTGGAAATGTACCGTATGTGCTTTAAACTATATATGTGAGAGTCAGGAGCGTGGGTGTAGTGTGTGTGTGTGTGCATGCCTACGTGAGTGAGTGAGTGAGTGAGTGAGTGTGTACGCATGCATGTATGAACGTACAGTACGTGAGTGTGTATGTATGTATGTACAGTACGTATGTGAGTGTGGGTGGTGGAAACGTGAATTTTGTTACCATTTGCCATTCCTAAATATCTCCACCCAAACCCATTCAAGCTACACGGAATTAGACTGAATAGAAATGCGAAACACTTTACCTCAAGCACCATTAAATGAAATTACGGAAATCAATTTATATTTTACCAAACAGAAACGCTCTAATGCACTAGGTAAAAATTTTGCGCTACTGGGGAGTGTTGGAATTCTAATCTTCTTGTACGAATAGGGCATAGGGTTAGTGTGTGTGTGTGTGTGTGTGTGTGTGTGTGTGTGTGTGTGTGTGTGTGTGTGTGAGAGAGAGTGAGTGAGTGAATATAAATGTGTGTATGTGTGAGTGAGTGTTTGTTTGAATGTGTGTGTTGCGTGTGTGTGTGTGTGTAAGTGAGAGAGTGAGTGAGTATAAATGTGAGTGAGTGAGTGTGTGTTTGAATGTGTGTGTTGCGTGTGTGTGTGTGTGTGTGTATATGTGTAAGTGAGAGAGTGAGTGAGTATAAATGTGAGTGAGTGAGTGAGTGAGAGAGTAAGTGTGTGAGTATGAATGTGTGTGTGTAGATGTATGCATGTGTGTGTGTTAATTTAATTTCTATATTGATGATGAATAGTACACCAAGTGGAAAACGTGTCAAATCCGCCTAAATCATTACTGTAATTATGCGAAATTCATATCCCCAGTGATTTTTGCTTTTCTACACGAGAGGCGTGAGTGAAGGTGTAGTTACTTGGAAATACTGCAATGTTAACCC
Source organism: Petrolisthes manimaculis (assembly GCA_034508575.1). Taxonomy (NCBI): domain Eukaryota; kingdom Metazoa; phylum Arthropoda; class Malacostraca; order Decapoda; family Porcellanidae; genus Petrolisthes; species Petrolisthes manimaculis. The sequence continues at coordinate 11,341 of JAWZYT010004469.1, forward strand.
ACTTACAAATGCAGTAAATATATTCAACTCTAAACTGAACGAATATGTGTATGAGAATTAAAGGGCTTTCGTGATAATAATTATATAGTCAGAAAATTGGAGGTTGGTGAGTCCTTCAAATATTACTACGAAACACCAACTATATAGAAGGACCTTTGTTTTGTGACATAGTAAGGAGGAATAAGAAGCAACCAAGTCTCATACACGGTCACAGACAGGGTACTTAATATCCTGCCTGCACTGGGCTTATATATAGTTAAATCAGATTTTTGACATTTATCCGCATCCTACCCTCGCCATTCAAACCATTCCTTCACAGTACACGTATATGAGTTACAATCTGTGTTAACCTCACACTGTTCTGTACATTTTTATTCTTCCCTTCAAAGTTAGTTAGATTATTTCCTCTCTCTGTACTTCATCAATGCCCTCACCAGTAGTAGCACATTTTAAACACATTATTTTCGACATTCCTTCCCCACACGATTTCCCACCACCAGAATATATAGTGTACATACAAACATCCTCTGTCTTACCACACACATCCATGCAATTCCTTTCCCACCCACCCACACCATTCCTTCCACCACATCTCCTTCTTCATCTTTCACCACTCACACCTACCCACACCAGTCCTTTTCTTCCACCCACTCACAAAACTCCCACACCACCTATACCTACATCCTCTCTCTCTTACCACACTATCCACACCATTCATTTAACTCATCACTCACACCATTTTCTCACCACCTGTACCTACATCCTCTCTCTCTCACCACACACACTACCTACACTATTCATCCCCCTCATCACTCACACCATACCCTCACATCCTACCTAACCTAAACCTAGCCTTCACAACCTATACCTACATCCTCTCTCTCACCACCATGGAGGTAGTCTATAGCTCCATGCTCACCACCCACCCACACAATTCATCTCCCTCATCACTCACACCATACCCTCACCACCTATACCTACATCTTCTCTCTCTTTCTCTCTCTCTCTCTCTCTCTCTCTCTCTCTCTCTCTCTCTCTCTCTCTCTCTCTCTCTCTCTCTCTCTCTCTCTCTCTCTCTCTCTCTCTCTCTCTCTCTCTCTCTCTCTCTCTCTCTCTCTCTCTCTCTCTCAACACACACACTACCCACGCACGCCATTCCGTCGACATTCACGCCGTTCCATTACTTTACACGCCATTCCCTGGGCTTGCTACGAAGGTCTCACCACTCTGGCTGGCAAGGATGATGGATGGATGGGGAAACTCTGGCTCTCCTTCTTCGTGCTTCTTGCCACAACAGAGGAAGAGGTGGAAGAGGAGGAAGGAGAAGAGGAGGAGGAGAAGAAGGGGGCACCCATAACAGGAGAGGGGGGGGGCAGCCATAAGAGAGAGGAGAAAGAGGAGTAGTAGTAGGAGGAGGAGGAGGGCCAGCCAGTCAGAAGAAGCCAAATCCCATCACCACTCGCTCACTCCAGACACTTCATATTCTCACACACATAAAGAACCCCTTCGCTTTTACTTACTTCATCCACACATGTGTACGACGAAATACCAAAAAATAAAAATAGGAGGTAAATAAATAAAATAATATAGGTTATAGTAAAGGAAAAGGGATAAAATGTTGTCATGCGTACGAAGCATTTCATTTGTACTTCATTCTACACAAGCTAGACAAATATATATTATAAATAAATCATGCACGCGACGAAGATCAACTCAACACACATTTACATTATCCACATATAGATAAAAGTTCCCCCCACCCCACCCCACTCCACCCCACTCCCGGCTGGCTGAATTAGTTGAAGGTTGAACGAGGGTCTTGGTGACTTGTTAAGGACCCTGTGATCGTGTACGAGAATTGGAGGCTTCTGATTCCTCCTGACAATGCCACGAAACAAGATCCTTCCATGTAGGCGGAGTTTCTTGGCAAATTTTTCAAGGACTCACTAACCTCCAATTTTCTGACTACCGTACATCACAGGGTACCTTTAATGGCTGCGGGAAAGTGATGGTGGTGTGTGTTGCCGTTCAGACCCACCATCCTTATCAGAGGGACAAATGGTGACGATAAGCTGCTGCCGTCACGAGAACCAACACCTGTAATGCCTAGAACGTTTATTTTTCATTGGGGTGACGTTTGTTAGGCGTCCGACGTGACCATCCACCCCCCTTTAACAAATTGAAAGGCTATACTGATTCCTCCTATACCTATTCCAGAAAACAGAGACATTCAATGGATACTATTTTCTAAGAGGATTTATCTGTTTATTCCATGGTATTGCTTGGAGAAATCAGAGACCTTAATTCCCCATTCACCAACAAAAGAATCTTCCCTTGAGGGTTTTTCTCGCTGGCACGTACTTGGGTATTTTCTTCCGTTTCTCGTCCACTGTCCTCCGATCTAATAATAAAGTTAAAATTGCCTCCCTCGGATTCGTCGTCGTCATCTTCACCTCCTAATTAAAATGGGTTGGAGGACGTAGGAAAGTAGCATTAGATTGGTCACAGGAAGGAGGAAAATAGGTCTGTGTGACATTATGTGCTAAATTTAGACTAGAGAGAAGAGGGGTTTTTATTTGTGCCCTAAGAAGACGAGTAAACAATACTAACAGGTAAACAAAGCACAGATAAACAAAGCACAGGTAAATAAAGCACAGGTAAACAAAGCACAGGTAAACAAAGCACAGGTAAACAATAAAAAGGCAACCATAATATCGGTAAACAAAATATACGTGCACACATTACAGGTAAATAAAGGACAGGTCAACAAGTCACAAAGTAAATAAAGGACGGGTTAACAAAACACAGGTAAACAATAACACAGGTAAACAATAACACAAACAAAAACACAGGTAAACAATAACACAGGTAAACAATAACACAGGTAAACAATAACACAGGTAAACAATAACACAGATAAGCAATAGCACAGGTAAACAATAACAGAGGTAAACAATAACAGAGGTAAACAATAACAGAGGTAAACAATAACACAGGTAAACAAAAACACAGGTAAACAAAAATACAGGTAAACAATAACACAGGTAAACAATAACACAGGTAAACAATAACACAGGTAAACAATAACACAGGTAAACAATAACACAAATAAACAATAACACAAATAAACAATAACACAGGTACACAATAACACAGGTAAACAATAACACAGGTAAACAGTAACACAGGGAACGAGAGTGAAGTGAAAAGGCAGCTGTTTATTCTTATTACAGCATTATAACCGCCTGTATAGCAATAACGGGAACTATTATGATCCCAGTAAACACAGTCTCTATAGCACGAACCATAATTACTCCAATTCAATATTCATTCATTTCTCATACTATACTCAAATTACCTTCTACAGTACCAAAGGCTTGAGGCAGATTAATACATTTATATTTTTTATTTTTTTGGTTAATTTAAAGTTCACTGTGGCTTGTATTACATTAGCTTATTTTTAGCTGATTAAAAAAAGCGACTACTATGCATCACCACCGCTGTTGCCAAATACCTGGAATCCTGTTCTCTCCTCAGGGGCATATGAATTTTTAAGGAGTACTCCCTCTCCGGTACAATGGAAGGCTGCAAATTCTCCAAACCATGCCTGGAAACGGAAGACCTCGAGGCTAACAATAGGGGATCTGTTTCGTGGCACTTTACCGTCAACTATATACCTCTTAAAGAAGCCCTGTGATCGTGTATGAGACCTGGTGGTGGCTTCTGATTCCTCCTCACTATGTCACGACACAAGCTCCTTTAATGTAGGTGATGTTTCGTAGCAATGTTTGAATGACTTTCTAACCTCCAATTTTCTGACTACATCACGGGGGTCCTTAAAGGAATTGGACTCCCTTGCCTCTCGACTCAGTAAACACAATCGTCATAGCGAGTGAAATTACCTCCACGGAGCCAGATTTTCAATATCCAGGCGGGAGTGTAGAGTGTTTTCCAGGCTTCTCTGTTGGATTGTATCCAATGTCGACTTGATATTTTTCACTTTGGTGACTTTGGTTGTGATATTAATTTCATTCCATATAGGCTATATATATATATATATATATATATATATATATATATATATATATATATATATATATATATATATATATATATATATATATATATATATATATATATAATATTAGATATATTATTAGATATATTATATATGTTTTGGGAACTGTTGCTGTTTGAGTTTATATATACACACACACTCATTCGTACAGTATAAAACCAAACGAAACATTGGAATGCCAATAATTAATTCAACACGAATTACACCAACGAGAGAGAGAGAGAGAGAGAGAGAGAGAGAGAGAGAGAGAGAGAGAGAGAGAGAGAGAGAGAGAGAGAGTAGGGACATGTCACAGTGAGGGCACTATGGCTTCAGTGGGATATTGTGTAATTCCAACCATTTCATGCAATTTTAATGCATTTGTAGTGCTCGCTGGATTACCCTTGGAAATGAGTTACAACAAATTATACGTATTTCTCAGAGTTTCTTTACAAAAATAATATTTCATTTGAGTGTGTGTGTGTGTGTGTATGTGCAAGCTTGTGATATTAATAACCCTCACACAAAAGTTTTCAGTGTATATTGTAGAGTATAATAGAATGTGTGTAGATTTAACAGTGGTTACCCAACAAACCTAAATCAGTTCCATCCAGACCTAGAAAAATACTGTCTATTACTTTCGCGGACAACAATTAAAAGATACAGAAACAATACCAAAAAAAAAAAACACCAGAAAATACAATATACAGAAACGATTCCAAAACGATCGATGTATTACGAGAGAATAAGTATAAGTATAAGTATAAGTATAAGTAAGGTCAATCATATTTAGTTTCTTTCTTAGCAAAGTTGTGATTTATAAGTATACGTAAATAATATATATACGTACCGGTAAATAATATAAATATACAGTAAAGTTGTGAAATGAAGTGGATGGTGAAAAGATCAGGTGAGACTCTATCGTATTAAATATTTATAGATTTCCAATTCCCCGACTCAGAAGTTTATTAAAATTCCTGAAGCACGAAATAAGGGGAAGTGTAATTGAAAACTATATATGTTAAAATTGGATGCAGTGCCGTGAGAGTATGTATTCAATAAAGATGGAAATAACAAGCTGCAAAAGAATATATAAAAATAGAAATAATTAACTGTAGGAAGGTAAATATTAAACCAACGAGGAATTTATGTAAGTGTTTTGATTTTTACTGAATAGTTTTGAAAGAGAGGGATGAATGAAGGGAAAGTAGAAAATGAGGAGAAGGGAGAAGAAAGTGAAGAAAATAGAATATGATTATGATGATGAAGTTAGTAGCAAGAGGAGGAGGAAGAAGAAGGAGAAGAGGGAGGAAGAAACAAAAAGGAAGATTAGGAATAGATAGATGAAGGAAGGAAGGAGAAAGACTAGCGGAATAACAAGGAGCAAGATAAGGAGAAGGAGGAGAAAGAAAGGAAGAGAGAGAGAAACAAAGGAAGAATGGAGATGAGGAGAGAAATTAAGAAAAAGAAGAAGGAAGAAACGAGAAGGAATATAAGCAAGAAACATGGAGCAAGATAAGGAGAATAAAAAGGAAAGAAAGGATAGGAAAGGAAGGAAGAGAGAAGAGAAATTAAGAAAGAAGCGAGATAAGGAAAAGAAGAAGGAATGGAAGGAAAGAAAAAAAATGGAGGAGAGGGGAGAAAATAAGAGAGAAGCAAGATAAGGAAAAGAAAGGAAAGGAAAGGAAAGGAAGAGAAGAGAGAAATTAAGAATGTCTGGTTGAGTCAGTACGTACACCAATGATTTACCGTCAGTGGGTTATTGCTACGGCCGCGACGATTCATTGCCCTCGTAACTTGGCAAAAGGTGCGTCGAGTCCCTGGTCCCACCCACCCCCACTTCCAGCCAGCCAGCCAGCCCTTCCTTAGTTCCCCTCTTCCACTCCTAGGCTCCAGATCAGATGTACCCCTCCTATTCATTTCAGCTCTCATTTCCCTTTCCACACCCCGTTCCCCTTTCCACACCCCATTCCCCTTCCTCGGTTCCCTTCTCCTTCCCCTTCTTCGGTCCCCTTCTCCTTTCTCAACCCCTTTCCCCTTCCCCCCCTCTTCCCCTTCCTCCCTCCCCTTCCCCCCTCGGCCCCTTCCTTCTTCCCTTGTCTCCCTCCTCCCCTCTGTTCCCTTTCCGATTCCATTCCACCCCTTTTACCCCTTCCCTCTAGGCTCCAGATCAGATATTCCCCTCTCCCCTTACCCCCTCATACCTCGATAAGATGTCCCCCCTCCACCCCCCACCCCCCCACACACACACCAGATTCAAGGGGTACTTACTTACTAGTGAAAGAATGGGGAATGTGGGTGAGTGTTTCTGGGAATGAGAAAGGCTGGCAGGCCTGGGTGGAGATAGCGGTAGATGAGGTAGGAGTGGTAGAGGGAAGGAAGAGTTTGGGGATCTGTAAATAAAGGGAATACAAGAGGGTAGATTGGGATGGAAGATGATTGGAGAAAGAGGGATAGATGAGTTAAACCAAGAGTGAATTGAGGAGGGAAATATGCAGCGGGAAATTATGTTGAATCTGAGAGATTGAGAGGGTGTAGGGGTGGAGAGACGAGGTAAGAAAAAGAATAGTGAGATTGGGAGTGGAAGAGGAAAAAAAGGAGATGGAACAGTGTCATAAAAAGGATAAGGTATATTACATTTGAGAGCTGGAGGGCATTTTGTTAACTGCTAAATGCTGTAAGTAGGAAAATTTAGCTAACACGTCTCTAAATTTCATGTGAGAAAAATGAAAACAATAGTAAAATACAGTGCATGCTTTTCGACTGGGATTGACTGGAGACTGAGATTAGGTTTGGTTGGGTTAGGTTAGGCTTTATCAGGCTTTTATTAGGCTGGCTTAGATGAATAAAAATTTAGTCTCCTACCATTTGGAAAATAGTAAATGCACACAAACTCGAGCTCATTTTCTCTCCTCTCATTGACAAGGCAACAAACATCACCACGAACCAACATACATACCTATCCTTAGAAACGCATAAAATCACTAATAGAACCCGGGCTGATTTTTTCTATTTCTTTGAATGTTCTGAGTCGACAAGAGTAGGAAGCAAACACACTCTCTTCAAATCAGACACGGTGAGGGAGATAGAGCTGTTAGGACTGATGAGTGGACCCCTGGAGGACGAGCCAATAGGTCATAACACAGACAAGTTAACTATAAAGAGCTTCGGACTGACTGACTAGCTAGCTTGGCAAGACGTCACATCAGCAGTAAATTTAGACGTGGAGAGATAGGACGAAGGAGGAGAGTTGGCTGGAGTGGGTGAGAGAGTGAGTAAGTGGGTAACGAGGGATGAGTGGAGTGAGTGAGTAAGGAGGAGAGTTGGCTAGGGTGAGTGAAGTGGGTTACGATGGATGGGTATAGTGAGTGAGGAAGGAGGAGAATTGACTGGAGAGGATGAGAGAGTGAGGAAGTGAGGGAGGATGGTTGCATGGGTGGAGTGAGTAAGTGGGGAAGTGACTAAGTGAGTGGGAGGGTGAGTTTTTGGAGAAGGAGAGATGGGTGGAGTGAGTGAGTGGGAGAGAGTGTGAGTGAGTGACTGAGTGAGTGAGTGAGTGAATGAGGGGAAGGGATCTGCTGGGAAGGCTATCATAAGGGTTAGGTGGAGTGGGACTTTTACTGGCACGACGATAGAGGTTAAAAAGAAGGAGTTGGTGGTTGTCTTGTTGTTTGGGGGTGGAGGGGGATTAGTATACTTGACGATAGAAGGTGTGTGTGTTTGTGTGTGTCGACTTTACCCGTTTAAGATGAAGGAGTTTACATATAAAGTAGATGCAAGTTGGGATACACTATAGTAGAAATTACGTTCATGTGTGTCCAGATGTATTCATGTAAGTTTCAACATCTTTCATACACGCAAACGGAGCACTGCAGAACAAACAGATCCCAGCATTCCAAGCGCGCGCGCACACACACACACACACACACACACACACACACACACACACACACACACACACGAACAACAGTATCCAAACATACTAGAACACAGTTTCTCAAGCATCCTCCCACACACACAAATACAAACATACACGAATACAAGTGAGCCAGGCCACAAAACAAGACTTAAAGATGTTAGGTTGACAGTAACAAGACCGTCCCTAAAACCTGACGTTCTTCTCGGTGTGCTTGCTGTCCAGCTTGTGTGTGTGTGTGTGTGTTTGTGTGTGTGTGTGTGTGTGTGTGTGTGTGTGTGTGTTTGTGTGTGTGTGTGTGTGTGTGTGTGTGTGTGTGTTTGTGTGTGTGTGTGTGTGTGTGTGTGTGTGTTTGTGTTTGTGTGTGTGTGTGTTTGTGTGTGTGTGTGTGTGTGTGTGTGTGTGTGTGTGTGTGTGTGTTTGTGTGTGTGTGTGTGTGTGTGTGTGTGTGTGTGTGTGTTTGTGTGTGTGTGTGTGTGTGTGTGTGTGTGTGTGTGTGTGTGTGTGTGTGTGTGTGTGTGTGTGTGTGTGTGTGTGTGTGTGTGTGTGTGTGTGTGTGTGTGTGTGTGTGTGTGTGTGTGTTACTGTCTCCTGCACACATCCGTTGCACCTCTACACATACATAACCAGATTAGCCCATTCTTTCTCTCTTCCTTTCTCGTTCTTTTCTCAGCCCTATCTCTTACACATTTCTCTCTCGATATATATATATATATATATATATATATATATATATATATATATATATATATATATATATATATATATATATATATATATATATATATATATATATATATATATATATCCCCCATCACCATTTTCTCCCCAATCCTCTCATCTCCTTCCCTTTCTCTTTCCCTCCTCCATTCTCCACTCCCTTTCTCACTTCCTTCCTCTCCTTCTTCTCTTCTCTCCACTCCCCCTCTCTCCCCTCCTTCACCGGCAAGAATTGAATAGTATCCAGTTGCGCCATTCCAACAAACCATTTTGCCAAGAATTTAGGCAGGGCGACCTCTTGGAATTTCACTATAAGATAACCCACTGACGGTATTGAGTTTCTCGAGAGCAGTTCCCGTGGTGACTACACGCTTCCCACCCGACCCTCTACCCCCCAACCCCTTCACCCCGGGGCTTTATTATTCCCAAATCTCTTACCGTACGGGGAATATACATACATATCTAAGAGTATACATTGTCTTTTATCTAAGGCACTATCTTAGAATGATTATAGAATTAAGTTAGACGAGTTAGATTCAGATAGATAAGATTAAAATAGCTACAAGTAGGAAAGTTTGTATAAAGTTATCGCATACAAATTATGTATTAATATTAATTAAGTCATATTTAGTTGGGTTACACTATATCACACTAAGTCACAGTAAGTCATATCAAAATGTAAGACACTTGGGTCATATCAGATTGAAGATAAATCATATTAAAAACAGTAATTTGATGGTGAACCTTCCTGGTAAAGAAGTAGGAAGAGTATATCCCTGTGTTGTGATAGAGTTTGGAGTAATGCCTTGAGGGTAGGACAGCTTGAGAGGTAAACGTCGCTACCAGATTCTGTGCCCGATCTTTTGCATATCATTTAGGAAAGGGAATTGGATTGCTGCTGTGTTGTAAAGAAAAGAGAAAATACGGTAATGTCACGGAATATTATTTATGATTATGATAATACTACTAATATTAATAGCAAAGATAATGATAATTATAATAATAATAATGATAATAATTATAATAATAATAGTAATAATAATGATAATAATAATGATAATAATAATAGTAATAATAATATCAATAACAATAATAATAATAATAATAATAATATCAATAACAATAACAATAATAACAATAATAATAAAGATAATAACTATAATTATTTTATTATTTATAGTATTATTACCGTTTTGGTATCATTATTTTGCCCTATTATTATTCTTTCAGTTTATAGCAGATGGAGTTAGGATTGTAGCTAAAAGAGAGAGAGAGAGAGAGAGAGAGAGAGAGAGAGAGAGAGAGAGAGAGAGAGAGAGAGAGAGAGAGAGAGAGAGAGAGAGAGAGAGACATACACACACCAATTGGCATTCAGATCCTGGATGCAACTTGAGGGGAACAATGGTATAATGTACATGGCGTCAGTAAGGGTCATTGCTCTGCTCTGATCCCCAACAAAGATAGCCTTTAGTGTTCAGAATGGTGTGTGGCCTACCTCTCCTTACCCCCCCACAACCCCCAACCTCTTCCTTTGTCCCTATACTGTCCCTATACTGTCCCTGATGAATAGAATTGTAACCTTAAGGGGAGATTCTCTTGTTGTTGATTTGGAAGGTTTCTGATTCCTCCAAATTATGCCACGAAACGGATCCCTATTTAGTATACCATTGAGGGCATCTGTTTTCTGGTTTAGTTAGGAGGAATTGATTATACAGTACAGTATTTGACTTCCAATATACCAACAAGAGAATCTCCAATTAATTAAGAAATATGAATGAGACACTGATTTTTTTTTTACATTTTGTCTGAGTAACTCCAGACAATCTTTTTTTTTATACAAAAATTTTGCCTCACTATGCAATCGTTTATAAAGATATAAAAATAACTTATATCTTGAAAGTGATGCATTTACTTGTACAGAACGTAATACACACATGCGTTTCCATCCTTAAACAGACACGATTACTCTAATTATGATATATCAGACTGAAGAAAGGGAGAAAATACAAAAAATGGATACACTTCTCTCATCATCACAGCAAAAATATGCCTAATTATTTTTTGTTAATTAATGTTGCTTGTAAATTTCTCTTATAATAGATTACAGCCACTTTACAAATTGCTGACCTATATGATTGATTATTGAATATGTATTGAATGTAAAGACACTCCTTCCTCGATCAAGAGAGAACCTGTGTATATACATGAAGTAAAAACAAAAAACATGTATAAAGTTTGAAGGAAAATAGAATTAGTTTGCAATTAATGGATGTTGTGTTGGCTGTACTTGTTTACATACGCGTGGTGCCCTGTAGACACAAAGAGTATTATGTAAATTTTAGTGTGTGCAGGAACGACTGTCTGTGTGTGTGTGTGTGGGTGGGTGGGTGGGTGTGTGTGTGTGGGTGGGTGGGTGGGTGTGTGTGTGGGTGGGTGGGTGGGTGTGGATGTGTGTGTGAGTGTGGGTGGGTGAGTATGGATGTGTGTTTGTCTATGTGTGTGTGTGTGTGTGTGTGTGTGTGTGTGTGGGCACAATGAGTGGGCGAGAGAGGGGAATAAATGAGTGAGAGAGTAAGGAGGATAGAAGGAGGAACAAGGATAGATGAGTGAGAGAGAGTGAGAGGAAAAAGAGAGGAAAGGAGGTGGATGGATGAGTGAGTGAATGTAAGGAGGAAGGAGAGAGGGAAGGAAATGGATGAGTGAGGGATGAGTGAGAGAGTGAAAGGAAAGAGAGAGTGAGAGGGATGAATGAATAAACTAGAGTGAGAGAGAGGAAGAGAGATGAATAAGTGAGAGTGAAATGAAAGAGAGTGATGACTAAATAAACTAAATAGAAATGAAAGATAGAGGAAGGGGGATGAATGAATAAACTAGAGTGAGAGAGAGGGATGAATGAGTGAAAGGAAAGAGAGAGGAAGAGGGATGAATAAACTAGAATGAGAGAGAGAGGAAGAGGGATGAATAAACTAGAATGAGAGAGAGAGGAAGAGGGATGAATGAGTGAGAGAAAAGAGAGATGAAGGGGGATGAATAAATAAACTAGAGAGAGAGAGAGGAAGAGGGATGAATGAGTGAGAGACCCTTGATGCCATGAAACTCACCCAAACTTAAGACATTTTTTCTCCAGGGTAGTGAGCGCTCTCCTCTCACACTCTCATCTCTTCTCTGGCCTCCATTTTTTCTTTACACACTTTCAGATTCCTTCCTTCATTCTTCCTCTTTTTGCCTGCTTGCTTGCTTGCTTGCTACACTCAGTCGTCTGCTCTTGTGCATTACGCTTTGTTTTCTTCTTTTTTTTTTTTGTTATTTATTGTTTTCTTTTCTATCATTTTCACTTTCTTTCTCTGGTCATTTTTTTTTTTTTTTTTTTTTTTAAATTTTTCCCCATTCATTCTTGTTCCAGTTGTTTTCAAAAATTTTGGTATTGTATCTTCTTCTTGCAATGTTTTCCTTTTTTTTCCTTTCATCTTCACTTTTCTCCTCTTGTCACAATTTTTATTTTCTTCATTCTTGTTACGGTCGTTTTCAAAATTTTGGGTATTGTATCTTTATCTTGCTATTTTTTTCTTCTGTCCTTTCATCTCCCATTTCTTCCTCTTGTCACTAACTATTTTTCCTTCATTCTTCTACTTCCATTCTTGCTACAGTCGTCTGCTATTGGGTTATATTTTAGTCTTGTATCTTCTTCTCCTCTCTATTTCTTCTCCTTCCCTTTCCTCTACCATTTGTTCCTCTGATCAAAAATAACCTTCCCTTTTTTCTTTTCCATTTTTTTCTGTCTCCTCCTCCTCCTCCTCCTCCGTTTTCTCCCGTCCTCTCTTTCTCTTCCTTTTCCTCTGTCACTCCCTCCTCCATTCATCTTAGCCCTGTTCTTATTCTTTCGCCCCAATCGGCTCTCTCTCTCTCTCAATCCACACCCACCATTAATCTTTTCATTTTTGGCCCCACAAGCAACTCTATGACGGGATCTGCCACTGACTGACTGACGATGGATTCAAACGTGTGGAAATTCCCATTGGCTTCTGTGTGATAGCCTCCACAACCCCATCCCAACCCCATCACACCCCTTCCTGTCCTCCCCATCCCATCCCACCCCCGTCATCTCCTTCCAATCCTCCCCTTCCCTTCCGCTCCCCTCCTACCCCACCTCCTCGCGTCCTCCCCTTCCTATCCTCCCCTTCCCATCCCATCTTCCCCTTCCCATCCCATCCTCCCCTTCCCATCCTCCCCATCCCATCCTCCCCATCCCATCCTTCCCTTCCCATCCTCCCCTTCCCATCCCTTCCCATCCTCCCCTTCCCTTCCCATCCCATCCTCCACTTCCCATCCTCTCCTTCCCATCCTCCTCTTCCATCCTCCCCTCCCCCCAACACCATGACCTTTGGGGATTGCAAAGTTCAGCTTGTCTCTTTTCTCTTTTACTGAACGAGTAGTGATAAAATTTTAAGTTGTGCAGTTGTGGTAAATCATGAAAGTATTAAATCTCATACAACTGCTGTGAAAAATTGTGAGTGAAATATAAACTAAATTTCATATCGTGGTTTTATATAGCTTATATTTTTTTCAGTCCCCATTGCATCTATCTCAATTCAACCGATTGTTTTGTAAGAATGGTAAAATCATTTCTATTTTATCTCTGATGCAACATGGTATTAGTCTCTCAATCAAATACTGACAATACAATATTTTTATATACATCACACAACAATGTTTTGCTTTTTAATTAAAGTACCGTATACAACACATACAGTAGATTAAAATAGAGGATTACAACTACCAAGAATTCTATGTTTCTTTATAGACAGACAAGGAGAAGGTGATGAAAAATGATGGAGAGAAAACAAAACATATTTCTGACACTGAGGCGTGGGGTGTAATTAAGGGAGACACAGGCGTATAATGGAGGGTTTCTGTCAAGGGAGTGAGTTGTGTAATGTGTTGTGTGTTTATAGGCATTGAGATCCTTCATTCCTTGTCTTGCACAATATTTTACACCATTATAAGGAATCTCAGAGGGTTATGGTACGATTGTAATTATGGTGTGTTGCAGGTACACACACACACACACACACACACACACACACACACACACACACACACACACACACACACACACACACACACACACACACATGTAACCAACACTAATAGATGAAAAAACAGAACACACACACACAAACACATACACACACGTAGAGAGTAGGGTTCAGTATATAAATCCCTCCTAACTTACCCAAGGGACAACACCCGCTATATATCCTCTTAATTATGCTTTCCACGCCTTATAGATGTACTGGGCAGAACACATATCAAGCGGATGAGACAGTTTAATCTAGTGGTGTGCCCCAGGGGTGGTTTATGTGATGGGGGGTTGGTAGGGGGGCTGGTGGGGGAGAGGGGGCTAGGGAACAGGGGACTCAGAGCAGCAGCAGATCTCTCTAACTGTTACCTCGGATCCCTGGGGAGTGATGGAGCCACTACTGGTGCTGGTGCTGTTGTTGTTTCTATTAAGGATTCTGTGTGTGATCGTATATGTGAATTAAAAGGTTTCTGATTTCTCCTGACTATGCCACGAGACAAGCTCCTTCCATATAGGTGGTGTTTCATGGCAATATTTGAAGGACTCGTGTACTTCCAATTGTTTTACTACGTCACACTACATACTCTTCATGTGAGAGTATATTGTAAAACTGGATGTCTGATGATTCCGCCAAACTATGCCACTAAACAGGTCCCATGTTGGTAACAGTGAAGTCGTCTGTTTTCTGGCATAATTTGGAGGAATCAATAGCCCTCCAATTTATCAACAAGACAATCTCTCGATAAAGGGAGAGAAATAGTTTGTTTCCTCCATACTACGTCAGGACACACATGATTTCAGTGTTATTAATAAGGGAATTGCTTCGTGGTATACAGTAGTTTAAAAAAGGAATCAGTAGCCTCAAAAATTCCTTCAGAAAAGTATCTACCTTAACTTTTGGAAAACGATGATATTTTTCTGACTCATAAAATCTGGTTTTCATATACACTTATTATTTGCCAGGAGTCAGTATATATGTGTGTGTGTGTGTGTGTGTGTGTGTGTGTGACAGAATGTAAGAAAATAATATTATTACGTATGTTTGATTTTGTGCGTGTGAAAAATGTGTAAGTGTATAAAATGTAAGTGTGTGAGTGTGAGTGACGGTATGTGTGTGTGTCTGTGCCTCAGTATGCTGGTGTGTGTGTGTGTATACTGGTGATAGCCTGGTCCTCGACGTGAATAGAGAGCCAAGGATATCATGAATACGAACGTAAAACAAATATATAGAAAATAGTAGGTATGTAGGCTACACTGTTACTGACAAAAGATAAAAAATAATCAGTCAGGGTACAGAAAATTATATGAATATGAATTCATATTTTTTTTTTCATATTAGTAAATCATACGTGTCAGAAGCAGAGGAAAATATGTAAAGAAGTAAGTTGGATTAATACGAGGGTGAGAGAGAGGTGTGCCATTTCAACCATGATTAAAATGGCGAGCTGTGAAAGGAGGTGAGGGGAAGGTTGGGGAAGGAATGGTGTTGTGGTATGAGATGAGATGTATTGACAGATGGATGGATGGATAGATGGATGGGGTGATGAATGGATAACAGATAGATGAACATATATAAAGAGGATGAACGAAGACAGACAGACAGATAGTAAATAATAAAGGAATGCAGATAGACAGGCATATATAAATTATATAGATAGAGAGACATACCGATGGATTGATAGATAGATACATTGATAGGCAGACACACAAAGAGGGACAGACAGGCAGCCACATAGATAGACAGCAACTAGATAGACAGACAGGGAAAGAGAGAGAGAGAGCAAGAGATGAACAGACATTTAGGCCACCACAAGCATACAAACACACACATATGTTACGACTTGCGAAATGGACCAGTTGCACACACACACACACACACACACACACACACACACACACACACACACACACACACACACACACACACACACACACACACACACACACACACACACACACACACAACATCAACAACAACTTCACCACCAGCAGCAACTCCAGTGAAGCCATTTAACTGAGACCCGAACAGAACTGGAGAGAGAGGGAGAGTGTGGTGTTGGTGGTGGTGGTAGTGGTGGTAGTGTTAGTGAGAGTAGTGAAGGGTAGAATATACTGTTGCAGAGTTAGGACATGCAGGGAAAGGAGGGCAGAGCAGGACAGGGCAGGTCAGGGCAAGGAAAGGGTTACAGAGGTTCAGAATAAAACAGAGAAGGGCAAGAAGTAGAATATTACAATGCAGGACATTTAGAGTGGAGTAGATTAGTTGTAGAGCTTGAAGTAGTGTAGTATAGGGTCAAGGTAGGGCAGGGCAGGGTACGGTACGGTAGGGTAGGCCAGGAAAGGTCATAGTAGGTAAGGCAAGAGCAGAGAAGAGTATAGTAAGAAACAGAGTAGGGAAAGGCAGGGATAAACTTGGCACAAAAGAGTAGGGTTAGGTAGGTCGGGTGAAGGTAGAGAGAATAATGGACAGGTAATAGATGGAAGAGGCGAATAAAGGAGAAAAGTTCAGAGCAAAGGGAATCAAAGTATTGTACACTGGGGGTCAATAGTTCTGTCCTGATCCGAGGCACAACATGAATCTCTACGGTCCCTCTCCTCCAGAAAACTCCGACTTGTTGTTCTGAATTGGACTTGTTGTGATTCTTATGGTGCCCAGGATAAGGACCAAACTATTGATCCCCAGTGTACGGTAGTAGGTTAGAGACGAAAACACAATAACAACGTGACATTATCAATTAAGACTGTGGCAGATATTAATTGGGCGACACGTTATATCATATCAAAGGGATTAATTTATGATAGATACGAACATAAAACCGATAAGAGCATTATACAGAACAGAGCACATCTATGGAAAGAAAAACCAGACAAAAAGACAGACAGACAGACGAGACGAGACGATAGGAGAAGTTGAGACGTGTGGGAAAGTGATGACTGTCTAGATTACCATTGCCGACACACAGACAGAGACAAGCAGATAAGAGGAGAGAAGTGGAGACGTGTGGGAAAGTGTTAACTGTCAAGATTAACATTGCAGACAGACAGAGACAAGCAGAGGAGAGGAGAGGAGAGGAGAGGAGAGAAGTTGAGACGTGTGGGAAAGTATTGGATTAACTATACAGACAAATAGAAGAGATAAGAAGAAAGGAACCGAGAGAAGTGGATACGTATGTGTGTGAAAAAGTGATGGATTAACTATGCAGACAGACAGATGACAAATGATGACTGGAGCCGAGGTGATGGTTGTGAAGGGGTGTTGTTGTTGTTGTTGTTGTTGTTGTTGTTGTTGTTGTTGTCGTTGTCACACTTCACCATAGTCTCGTTCTCTCCCCTACGGACCCGACACTTGGGGGAAATTTGATCTTCTCATGGGGATGGTGGATGATCCGGCCTCCACAAATAGCACTCATAGATAAGCGCATTCACATAGGCTACATAAAACGCTTACATACATACATACATACAAACACCTATGTATGCACTTATTCTCGCGCTCGTGCACACATAATATACAGCACACACACACACACACACACACACACACACACACACACACACACACACACACACACACACACACACAAGAACACACACACACACAAGAACACACACACACACACACACACACACACACACACACACACACACACACAAGTACACACACACACACAAATACACACAAGAACACACACACACACACACACGTAAAGAATCAACACCAATTTTCCCAACATAATATACCCCATCTCCAATTTAATCAGCATTAATATATTTTGAAGGATCATATATCAATAAAAACACTTTACCAATACGATTAGGGGATAAGACAATGTAGACAGTGTTGGTAGATATGGAGTAACCGATTCCTCCAAACCATTCCAAGCAACACGACACCATTAGTTTGTACACTCGCAATCCAGAATTTGTATCCAGGCCTTGTTGAAATATCGAATCGTTTGACATACAGTACTGTACTCGTGAACCAATTACACGCTTATCCCGTTTCATATTTGATTGAGCTCGCTTCATACTCGATCAGGCTATTCGAAGCAAACCTGGATATATATGTTGGATTGCGAGTGTACTGTATAATATCAGATCCAGTATGTTTCCTGGCATACGTTAGTTAAAGGATTCAAGGCACTCCAATGGATGCATCAACAGTGGACATACCTTAAGTAATTGAATAGCCGTCCAGAAATATATCCCCCCAAACATCACTCGGGTGTATTTTCAGATAAAGAAATAGAATAATAACTTATGAATGTGGATGACAGTCGTAATTTTCAGTTCTTTTCGGTGGCTTAGTCTTGCTGTCACTTGGCTCGTCTCTCATACACGATTCATATACGACACACATGTTGTATTTTTTTTTTCATTGAACAGGACAGCAGCCAAGGTTATTGTTGGCCCTGTCGAAACAGTGAATTTTTTATTTTTGTGTTCACTGAATTCGCATTGCACAATAAATGGAATTGAACGTCTAAGAGAACTTTTCGTCGAAGAAGTGGTTTAATAATACCACCCACAGAGAGAATATTATTATTATTCCCTATTGAAATCGGTGAAATATAAAGAAAGGAAGGAAGGACTACAGAATGGAGAATGAGGTGACGAAATACGAAAGAATAAAGGACTGAAGAGAAAATGGCGAAGGGGTGACGAAATACGAATGGAAAATGGAGGGATTGGTGAAATACTGGAAAAGAGTAAAATTCGAAGAAAAAGAGATGAAAGGAAGAGGGGGGAAGGATGAAGAAATACCAAAGAAAAGATAAAAAAAAAAAAAATAGGAGAAAGGGGGTGAGAAAATACCGAGTAAAAAAAAAATGAAAAACAAAAAATAGGGCGAAGAGGTGTGAAATATGCGAAGGAACGAAGGAAGAAACGAAGGAAGGAAGGAAGGAACGAAGGAAGGAAGGAACGAAGGAAGGAAGAAACGAAAGAAGGTCATACAGGTCGCCATCCTTTCTCCCCCACTCCACTCCACTCCACTCCACCACCAACATCAACACCAACTCCTCTTCTTGGTTGGATAGGATTGGCTGCTGCTTTTATATCACACGCCAACTGTTGAAACCTGGCGAGTAGGATTGACGTATCCGCTCCAACAAGCACAGAGCCAGGAGATTTTTTTTTTTTTTTTTTTTTTTTTTTTTTTTTTTTTTTCGCTGGCTCGTGGCACCGAAATACATCTTACAACAACCCGTCCCAGGCTTGATATTTATTTTGTGCCCCCAGAAATGGAGTGTTGATTTTATTATTATTATTTGGACAAAAATATATATGTGTAACTTAAACAAGGAATTTTTATTGTTGATGTTACTGTTGTTGTTGATGTTACTGTTGTTGTTGTTGTTATTATTATTATTATTATTATTATTATTATTATTATTATTATTATTATTATTATTATTATTATTATTATTATTATTATTATTATTATTATTATTATTATTATTATTATTATTATTATTATATTTATTATTATTATTATTTTTGTTATTGTTATTGTTGTTTTTGTTATTATTGTTGTTGTTATTGTTGATTTTGTGTTTGCTATGGGAGTTGTTTTTCTATTTTTTTTTTTCTCTTTGTTCATGTTCTTGTACTTCCTCTCCTCCTTCCTTCCTTCCATTTCTCCATTTTACTTTTGTTCATTCATCCATCCATCTTTCTTCCATTTCTTCAGTCTCTTTTCCATCTATCCATTCATTGTATTGTATTACTTCTCCTTCTTTCTCTACCCACCCACTCCCCTTAATTCCTTCCATCCTTCCTTCCTTAAGTCCTTCTATCCTTCCTTCTTTCATTCTTTCATTCATTCATTCATTCCAGCCTTCCTTCCTTCCTTCCTTCCTTCCTTCCTTTATTCCATCCTTCCTTCCATCTTTCCTTCCTTCCTTCCTTTATTCCATCCTTCTCTTATTCCATCCATCCATCCTTCCTTCATCTCTTCCTTCATTCCTTCATTCATTCATTCCTATAATCCACTTTTGCTTTTCCATCTTCTCTCCTCTCGTCCTTTTTTGTTATCTTCTCTTCCTACAATTTTTATTCCCACTCACCCAGACGAAAGGAAAGCTTGAAGTGAACCGGGCAGGCGACAATTTCTTCACTCCAACCACACAAACGAAATAATATCATAATACTGTATATATTATTTTTCTTCCCATGTTAGCAAGCCGGGTGAAATGATATTATTTTGTCTACGCTAACCTGTCAAACGATGCATTGTTTACGCCAATTTGCCAAGAGAAATGTTTGTGTGCTTGCTAGCTAACCTGCCGAGCGAAATTTTGTCTAAGCTAAACTGCAAAGCGATTTTTTTTTTTTTTTTTTTTTTTTTTTGTCTGTAATAACTTTCCGGGTGACTAAATTATTGTCTGTGTTAAATTAGGAAGAGAAATAATGTCTACACTAATCTGTTTCTCGGTTTTGTTTGGCTTACTTATTTTCCGAATGCTTAATAAAAATATTATAACATTAACTCTCTCTCTCTCTCGAAAATATAAAAGCATACACACACACACGCACGCACACACACATAGACACACACAGAGAGACACACAAAAGAACATATACAAACACACACACACACACACACACACACACACACACACACACACACACACACACACACGTTTGCGCGGTGTACAAACGAACCTGCAGTTAAATCCGGCAACTTTACGAAATCTATCAGGTGTGAAAATAATTGCAGCCCGGGCCTCTGACTGCCCGGGGCCCAGTATTCATAGCAGGAGAGAGAGAGAAAGAGAGAGAGAGAGAGAGAGAGAGAGAGAGAGAGAGAGAGAGAGAGAGAGAGAAGAGAAAGAGGGGGTTAGAAGGAGAGAGAGAGAGAGTGTGTGTGAGTGAGTGAGTGATGACTTAGTGAGTGAGTGAGAGAGTGAAAGTGAGAGAGAGAAAGAGAGAGAGAGAGAGAGAGCTAGCTTACAGGAGAGAATAGAAAGAGAGAGGGTTATAATGAGAGGAGAGAAAGAGGGGGGAGTTAGAAGGAGGGGAGAGAGGGGGGAGAGAGAAAGTGAGAGAGAGATAAGAGGAGGAGAAGAAGTAGGATGAATAACAAAGAATGAGGTATAATATAGGAAAAGAAAGGAAGAGGAAGAAATAAGAAAGGACTGGAAAAGATAGCAACAGATTAGTGGAAGGAAGAGGAGGAAAGAGAAGACGTGAGAAGCAAAACAGAATAATTGAGAGAATAGGATAAGAGGGTAGATAAGAAACAGGAGGAGAGCGAAGAGAAACGACGAAAGATGGGAAGTGGAAGGGGAGAGAAGGAGGAGAGGAGAGAGGAATGTACGAACAAGGGAGGGGGAGAGGAAATGAGGAGATGGGAAGCAGGAGAGCAAAGCAAACAAGAGAAGAGAGGGAAAGCAAACAAGAGAAGAGGGGGAAAGGCAAACATAGAATTAGAGGAAGGACAAAGCAGCGAGGAGAGGAGGAGCAAGGAGAGGAACATAAGAAATGGACACTCTCTCAGATTTATATATACTCTCTCAGATTTATATAATTGAGGTCTATTACAATTTAAGTACTCATTAAAAATTACATTGTATTATGAAACTGACTTTAAAATATATTGATGAAAGTTGTAGTATGGCTAAAATTCACACGTATGTCCGTCAAATTTGAGAAGGTGAAAAGGGACAGTGAAAGGATGAGAAAGTTGTAGAATATAAAAGTCGAGAGGAAATGTATTGTAGAGATAAACTGTACTGTACTGTATGTGAGATAAAACCAATATTAAATGAGTAGGCCACGGAACTAGGTATATATAGGGAATGATAATGGATACCCACACACACACACACACACACACATACACACACCCACACCCTAGCCCACCCACACCCCAACTACAACCCCCCCACCCACACACACATACACACACCAACCTGCCCCCCCCCCCACCCACACACAAACAGCCCCCCCCCCCCCCAACACACACACACACACAGCAATATCCGGGGCAACGTCAGCCAATTCCGGGGTAGGGGGGAAAAATGATAATGGTGGTAAGTATTATTTTCAGGGGTCTAATATTCCCATTCCCCAGGGGGGCTCGCATTCACAGGGGCTTTTTTCTATTTATTTTTCTATTTCCTTTTTTTTTTTTTTTTCTCTCTTTCTTTCTCTATCTCTCTCTCTCTCTCTCATTCTCAGTTTTTTATCTTTCTTTATTAATTTTTCCTCTCTCTGATTCTCTCTTTCTCTTTCTCTCTCTCTCTACTTTCGTTCTTCCTTCCTTCCATGTTGTCAGTTTGACTTAGGACAAAGAAAGATAAAAAAACGAAGACGTAAGAGAAAACAAAGAAGACGAGGAGAAAAAAATAAAAAAAAGGAAAAAAAAAATAATAATAAGAAGAAGAAGAGGCAAAAGAAGAAGAAAGAGATGATGATGAAGAAGAGTAGGAAGAGGAGGAGGAGGAATATCTCATTTTAACTACTTTCCTCTCACTGATTAACAAGAGGAAAGAAAAACAAGCCCACTGTTACCAAGACAAAGAAGAGGAAAGTGGACGAAAGTGTAAAGAGAGAGGAAGGAAAGAGAAGGAGGAAAGTTAGGAAGAGGAGATGGAGGACGAGGAGAGGGAAAATGAGGAGGAGAGGGGAAATAAGGAGGAGGAGGAGGAGGAGGAGAGGGGAAAATAGGAAGAGAAGGAGCAGAAAGAGGGGAAATGAAAAGGAGGAGGAGAAAAGAGAGAGGATATAAGGGAGGAGGAAAGACACGAAAAAGAGAAGGAGAGGAATATAAAAGAAAAGAAAGAGGAGAAGGAGAAACAAGAAGAAGGAAGAGAAAGAGAAGGAGAGGATATACTGTATGAAGAAGAGTTACATAGAGTTACATAGAATCACAGACCACAACAGACCTTACGGTCCACACGGGGTGATCTGATTAGAAGGTTACTGGTAGAGAATGAATATCTCCCCAGTGATAGTCGTAGGTAAGAATAGCAAAGTAGAAGGCTCTCTCCCCACCCTCCAATCCCTCCGGCCTGAGCCGTACTGGAAATAAAGTTAGGAGTCAGAACCTTGTGGAGTTGGTAGAGAAAACTCCACAAGGAAATTTTATAGGAAAGATAGAAAGTAGTTGAAATATGGCTAACTTGCCACCTGTAATGGGCAAAAAATTATTCATTAGTAAACATCGAAAGTCGGGGATTAGATGCAAGGTGTTTATCAAGGCGACGTTTGAAGCTATCTACTGTGTTACATTCTATTACGTTACGGGGAAGCCCATTCCATAAGTTGACGACTCGGTTAAAAAAGAAATTCTTGGATTCGTGTGAGTTAAAAGATTTACCTATGATTTTACAGCCATTACCTCTCGTGTAGTTTGATTGATCGATATTGAAATATTTGTTGCAGTCCATATTGTCTATGCCTTTGATTATTTTGAATACCTGGATTAAGTCGCCTCTCAATCTACGTTGTGCTAATGGGAATAGATTCAATTCATTTAGCCGCTCTTCATACGTTTTGTTTCGTAGACATGGTATCATTTTAGTAACTCTACGTTGGACTCGTTCCAATTTTACTATATCTTTCTGGTAGTACGGGCACCAGGCTTGGACACAATATTCCATAAGGGGACG
>JAWZYT010004470.1:0-28222 GCA_034508575.1 Petrolisthes manimaculis
ATCATTCCACACCCACAGCATACACCCCCTCGCCCCACCCATTTATATAATTATACAGTATAGCGACATACACTTTGTTTACTCGTCAGATTTCTGTGTATATAATTATAATCTCACGTATACAATAGCCATAGTTTATATATCACTATAGGAGAACTCTTTTAGGCTTATCTCCATCGCTTATCAACAATAGATTATCAAAGCATTCGTCTCGCTTGATATTTCCCATGTACCGTTTACCTATGGATAAGAAAATGTTATGGGGAGAGATAAAGGCTATGCAATATTGGGCCAAGGTAGTACAGTGTATAATATATGTTGTGAAATAGTCGATGATATTTCACATTAGTAAAGAAATTATCATTGCATATGTGTGTATGTGGGCTGTGTTTAGGAAGTCATAATTATGTTGTAGCTTTTTTCAAGTTCCATCAAAGTATGCAAAGAAACGAACGAGTACTTCAATATACGAACGAACCGGAGAGGGATTTGTTTGTAGCATAATTATTTGGAGGAACGCGTATATAGCCCTCCAATTATTAGCCGAATGCAAAGTAATATCCCTTCAACCTCTCTGTGGTTTACCCATCCCATTCATCATCACAGTTACAACACTAACCTCCTCCTCCACCTCGTCTATACTGTCTCGTCACCACCGCCACCTGTTATCATCAATTGTTGTTGTTCTGACGTAATGACTCACTTATCGCTCAACCTAATAATGACCTCCATCTCCGCCAACATGACCATCAATTCATCATCACTTTCGTACCTCCTACATCATAACTACAACGACGTCATTACTTCTCCAACGCTTCTTATTCTGCTACTGTCATTACCGTCATCACTTCAGCGCCATCATTCATTCATTCATCACCATCATCATCACTTTTGTTTAAGCTATCATTACATTGCCATAATATATATCTTAAATTAGAGATTAATAATAATTACTATCCTAACCATTACCACCAACACCACTTAATACAACAACAACAACATCAACTACAAATACCCTCACCCCGTAACCACCACAACCACTAAACAACAACAACAACAACAACAAGAACAACCCTCACCATCATCACCACCACGACCACTTGAAATAACAACATCATCATCAACAACACTAACACTAACAACATCAACAACTACCTTCGCCTCCACCACCACCAACCCTAATCACCTTTCACCTCCATCG
Source organism: Petrolisthes manimaculis (assembly GCA_034508575.1). Classification (NCBI taxonomy): domain Eukaryota; kingdom Metazoa; phylum Arthropoda; class Malacostraca; order Decapoda; family Porcellanidae; genus Petrolisthes; species Petrolisthes manimaculis. The sequence continues at coordinate 1,202 of JAWZYT010004470.1, forward strand.
CGATAAAATCCTGCAAGTTGCTCGGATTTCAGGCTGGGGGGAAACACCACACTCTTAAGAATATTGTCAGTCTTCCAGAGTCGGAAAAATAGTTAAGTTTAAGGTTACGGTGAAAGCGAGATAATATAAGTTTCTGATTGGAAGTAGTATCATTAAATATTTACAGTATTTATGTGAAGTTCATTCGGTTACTACTTATACTACATGTCGTAATATTGTTATTATTTTATTATTATATTTTATTAATCTGCATAATAAAAGGAATATATGTTAGTGATAATATTTACAGTATTATTTAAAGCATAATAATAATAATAATAATGGAATGATTTATCACTATATATATTCCCACTATTTTTCTTTACATAGTTTACATAGAATTACTATCATATACCTCAGCCCTAAACCACAATTTACTCTTATCAATTTTCAACCTCCTTTACCGCAATATAAACCTGCTTATTATTGCCATTATACACCATAATCACCATATGCTCTCATCATTATCCTTTCCCTTTTGCCCCAAATAAGCAATTGTTATCATTAGCATCAAAATACTTACTCACTATTTTCTTCACCATATATAAGATTTTTTTCTAAAGTCATTCTGGATTCAAAACTTTTCTCTCGTCTTTCCTTTTATCGTAAATCACTAATTTCAGTTTTATTATTATTTATATTATATTTATTATTACATAATAATAATATTACATTATTATAACTTCATATCTAATAATATCTTTTCATCTCTTTTTTCAGAGCAAAATGAACGTCACACCCGACCAGCACAATTCCTCGCCCATGCACAAAGGTACGTCCAAGTCTGTTTCTCCAAGGTCCACCTCGAACCATTAAGGGAACCTGTGATATACGGTAGTCAGGTAGTCCTTCAAATATTGCCACGAAACACCAACTATATGGAAAGAGCTTGTTTCGTGGCATAGTCAGGAGGAACCAGAAGCCTCCAGTTCTCATACACGATCACTGAGTCCTTAATCAGAGGAGAACTGAGAATGTATTCGTCCATGAGATTGTGAAGGAAAGTTTGTACGTTGAGGTGAAGGTGTAAGAACAAGGCTTGGGAACGTGAGGGAATTATTGCCGTGTGAACATGTTGTGGGGTTTCGACCTATGTTTTCTTGTGTATGGGGTGAAGGAATAACAACAGTGACGTCTTGTGTGGGAACGTACAAAGGAATATTATTTCGAATAATAATAATAATGTGTGTGTGTGTTTGTGTTTGTTTGTTTGTTTGTGGCGTGTGTGTGTTCCTGTGTACTCGGCGCGTTCTACTCTTTCATTAGTCATATCTCTCCCCACTGTGCTGTGAGTTACTGTTTGTGTTTTTCCTGTATACTGTTCCCGTTCTACCTCTCTGAATCTTTCTCCACTCGCCACATGTGTGAATGTAAAGTCATGGTCTAATGTACTGCAACCTGGTGAATAAAAGCGAGCTATTTGAGTTAATTTTATGAACTAAAATTGCACACCCAACAGCTATAGTTTCGGATCATTTTCGAAGCCATCTCATTGGAAGGTGTTGCAGTACATTAGACCATGACTTTACCATTGCATTGTCGAGGCTCAGTACCAAGAAGGGGCCATTTTTACTTCTGTGAGTTTTATAGCTAACAAAAATGACCGTTTATATAAGAGTGTACGTGGTCGAAGTGTCCGCATACTTTATTGTCCATGAATACATTAGAGTTTGTTAAAGGATTGGATATCATTGCATGCTTGCTTGCCTGCCTGCCTCTGTTTGTCATCAGTCATCAGTCGGAATCTGTTTTGTAGCAAAGGTTGGAGGAAACGATAGCCCTTAAAATCGAGCACAATATATCACTCCTTGAAATAATTCCTTCCCTCTGCTGAGACGCATTGGAGATCGGCAACTAGTGTATAATATTATAGTGGTCCCATTAGATATGTGATACAGTGGTTGGTTGTATAGTGTAACCCCTCAGATATGTGATACAGTGGTTGGGTGTATAGTGTAACCCCTTAGATATGTGATACAGTGGTTGGGTGTATAGTGTGTGCAGTGTATAGAACGTGATACAGTGGTTGGGTGTATAGTGTGTGCAGTGTGTAGAACGTGAGTGCTTGGTGCCGTAACCGGGTAATTGTATATCATGATGTATATCGTAACAATTTTACAAAGTTATTTATTAGTGTTAAGATGGTACCATAAATATAGAGCACATAGAGTTGCCTCATCATGTCTTATGTTCCAACAATGTATATTATTATAATTCTGTGTCCAACTGTACAGCAAAGTGCACAATTCTGCTCCGCTGCCACAGAGAAAAAAAAATTGTCGTTGCGATAAAGAATGTGTGGTGGTAGTCTTTTGATCAAACTGGAGGGCTGCTGGTTCTTTCAAATAAAATTAGAGAACTAACCATTCTATTAATTTATTAAATTATTCTACTCCCTGGTATAATTTGGAGGCATCAGTAGCTCTCTAGTTTGACCACAATAGATTACTCCTTTATGAGAAAATTTCTGTGAAGTTCGTCCCTCTGATATACTGTATCTGTACGGGTAAAAGTTGCCGTGTTAACGCTGTGATTTACGACCTTGCAGAATACAGCAATTTCATGCTAGGGTTTATGTGGTTTCTGAATTGCGGAAATCTAGCTACTTGATTTAACGTTTGCTGCTCGCTACCTGAGTATTTTGCGGTGGCTTTGTCGCATAGCACACTTTTTCCGAGTGCAATTCTCGCGAGCACTTAATCCAAATTCACGGTGATGCTTTTCATGAATTGTCACTCATTACATAGTTATGTTATACGTGGACTAGGGCTGGCCATGATAAACTTCATGAGGACTGGTAAGCGATGGATATTTGATGTGATGAAAGAGATGAAAGAAGAAAATGGACGGAAATATATTCATAAAAATCAACGGACTGAACTTAATTCTAATCGGGAATAACTCATACCAGTTGAGAGCTTCGTTCGTCCTATCTGCGTTGAAATCTCCAGAGGCGGAGTGGGTGATGACAGTATTTTGTTTGTAGAAAAGAAAACCATTTGTATTAATCTGGTGGACGGAGAAGCAGGCAGGCAGGCAGACAGACAGACAGAGTTGTAATGGATATAATAAAGAGACACTAATGATGGTGACTTCCTTTCGTCACCCATATGTTGGTGTTGGTGATGGTGGTGGGGGTGTGGGAGGTGAGTGACCAGACTGGGTTTTTTTTTTCCATCTCTCAGTCTGTCTGTGTTATCCATCGCTTTCTGTCAGTCTGTTCGTTTCGTTTATTTCTGTATATCAGTCTGTATGCCTCTTTTATCTTTCTGTCAATCTGTCTACCTTTTTTCCTCTCTGTCAGCCTTTTTTTTCTCTGTCTGTCAGTCAGTCTGCGTCATTTATCTGTATGTCTGTCTGTTGTTCTCTCTCTCACATCACAGTATACATCTTTCTCTCCGTCACATCCAGTCCCACTCATTACTTTCCCTCTGTCAGTCTGTCAGTCTCCTTATCATCATCCCTTCTGTCAGTCTGTCCATCTCCTTGTTATCATAATATTCTTTGTCAGTCTGTTCATCACCTTGTTATCATAATTTTCTTTTCTGTCAGACTGTCCATTTCTCAGCTATCATTTCCTACTGTCAGTCTGCCCTACATTTCGTACATTGGAGCACCATGTTTCCTCCAATTAAAGTATGCCAGGAAACAGGACCAGATTAGAAATAATATAGTTGTTTGTGGTTTGTTGCTGAGAATAGTATAGAGGAATCAGTAGCGTCAGATTTACCAACACTATACTACCCCTTTAATAACTAGTATAAAGGAAAGACAGACAGACGACAGACAGACAGACAGACAGAGAGAGAGAGAGAGAGAGAGAGAGAGAGAGAGAGAGAGGAGGGGAGAGTAGAAAAAAAAAGTAATGATATCAGTACGGACCATAGGTAGGCTTGGTGAAAAGAGGGATAGAAGGGGTGGGGTGGAGAAAGGGAGGAGGGGTATGGGGGTAGGGAGGGGAGGTAAGGGGAGGAAGTAGGCCCACAATGGGAAAGGGGGAAGGGAGGGTGACTACGGTGAAGGCCCACGTGTTGTGTTGTCCCATTCCTCTCTCTCTCTCTCTCTCTCTCTCTCTCTCTCTCTCTCTCTCTCTCTCTCTCTCATGTTGTCCCATTCCTCTCTCTCTCTCTCTCATGATTTCGACCTTTATCACTATATTTCACAGGCCAGGATATTGAGCAGCCTATACGTGCCATTGTCCCTCACAATTTTTTAATATATATATATATATATATATATATATATATATATGAGGGAAGGACGGCCAAATATATTCTATCGTACTATCGTAGTTCGATTTCCGGGCTCTCATATGTACAACGAGAGAGAGAGAGAGAGAGAGAGGGTGTGTGTTCTCATAATGCGGCATCTATCCACAACGAAAGAGAGAGATAGAATGTGTGTGTGTGTGTGCCTGACGAAAGGGGATTACTCTGAGGGACTAGCGGATTCTCACTTAGTTCGTCTCACGGCCGTAACGCGACACCACTCTACAGCAGCAGCCAGAGTAGCAACCACTGTCTCACTGTAGCAGAGAGAGAGAGAGAGAGAGAGAGAGAGAGAGAGAGAGAGAGAGAGAGAGAGAGAGAGAGAGAGAGAGACTTGCTGTACATGAAACACACACATCTAAGTATATATTTGACTTTTTTGACCAAATATTGTATCACTTATAACTAAAGAGAAAAAAGTGTCAGAAGAGAGATCAACATATTATATACAGTAGTATTGTTTTTTGTTTTTTTTCACTATAGTCACTTACACTTTTCATAGATATCAATCACCCACCCACTTTGAGAGATCAGAAGACTCTCTCTCTCTCTCTCTGAATCTAAGCCAACATGGGCACTATGCGGAACTTAAATGTCCGAACCGATTCTCATTTAGGAAAATAATGAATACAAAAAGAAAACAATACGCCAGTCATGCCACCATCCCTTCACCACCAACAATATACATGCAACCTTTCACCGTGTTTACACTGTGTAAAGTTTGACTCTGGCACGACTTTTGATTATCAATTTATTCCCCTTCGATTTAACCAGATGAATGTTATATTTTCTTTGTAGGAATAAAAGGAACACTTACATCCAAAAAGTTAAATACACTTCCAACTAATATATATATTATAACTGATTTTGCGTCTTCAGTATGATTTTATACTTGGACTAACGCCGGACGACTTACTTTGGCACTGAATACAACTCCAATCCTCCCGTTATCTTAGTTTATATTTGTCCAATTTATATGTTGTTGAATTATTTTAACTATTTTTGCTCAACTCAGATCTTTCCCAGTCCCAGAGGGGGAAAATGTTTACATGTTCACATCTGGTTTAAATAATTCAAGGTCGTGCCGCTCAAGGGTAACGTAGCTAACAACGCCCTTCACCACTTCTCCTTTCATCTAAACAATAAAGAGAAAGACAAGTGTAGTCAAATATCACTCACCAGTTTTTTTTCAATTGTTTTTATTTTTTTTCCTTTGGCATACTGGATTTTGAGCAATTCTATCTGTTAAACTTATCATCTTCATTTTTCGACCTACTCTGCTTACTTGTTTGGTCGACTCTCTCTCTCTCTCTCTCTCTCTCTCTCTCTCTCTCTCTCTCTCTCTCTCTCCAAAATACACTATTGTCTGCGCCTTGACAAACCACAAAATACTTGCTCCGTTCTGTTTCAAATGTCTATTCTACTTTCACGAGGACAATATCATGAAGGTTGATTGTAACTTTAATTTGATCACAGGACAGAGGTAAAAAAATGTGTCTCAGGTTATATAGGACTCGTGCAGTTCTCTTATCATTTAGTGCCGTTTCCTCAGTGCTTTGTTTTGGTTTGCTAGCACCACAACGAAAACAAACTGAACTGTGAAAATGACTCATGAGTGAATTATTTGATGAATTTGATCCATCTAGTTCGACACGTGGTAAGTACCCAAAACCTCGAAGCCTCACTTAGAAATATCGGGACCTCACACGAGCTATTATAACAGCCTGTAGTCTCGGGTTTGAGAGAGAGAGAGAAAAAAAACCGTAAATGCTGCGATAATATTGAAGTAACAGCCAATAAACACATTTGTCAGTGGTCATATGACTTGATAAGAACCCATCGTACTTTAAGATCATATTTTTATGGTATTATCTTTGAGTTCTGATGTGAGCAATTTGTGATTTTGCGCCGTGAAATTCGAGTTCACATAATATTTGCACTGTGTTTGGGATTCATATGATGTTCTTCGTTTGTTTTTATCGCTATAGAAGAATATTGTGTTATACCTGTCCGTGGCGTGCTGCGTGATACCTTTCCTTATACCATTTCTTTATGTCCCAACTTGTGTTTTTTTTTTTTTTTTTTTTTTTTTACAGTTTTTACACAGCAGAGTCAGTGATGCCTTACATATTTTTTAATACGTGTTTTGTCGAGTTTTCAGTTTTTTTTTTTATTATGGGAAGGACTTGTGTTTTGTTGAAGTTTTTGTTTTGGTCTGAGTCTTTCCACTTGTTCCGTGTCCACACATAATTTTTTTTCCTGCTTGCATACGAGGTTTTTGTTGCGTCTGGCGTCCCACGTGTTTTTCTTCAGCTTTTATCCTCGTTTTTGTTTCTCTGTGGGTCTTTCCTTATGAGTCTTACACCCTTTTTATGTTTCGTAATTTTGCTTTTTTTGTTGTGCGTTTCACTCCTTTAAAAATGATGTCATCGCTTTTCTCTACAATATTGTTTCAGTTCTGTTTTTTTCGTTTTCCTTCCCATGTGTCTTTTCTGGATTAATAATTTTCTTGCACGTATGTTTCCTTAATAAGGATGTTGTAATACGCTGTGTTCATGAATTGGTGTGTCAGCAAAACAACTAACCAACTGTGAAAGTATAAGATGCACTGACAGAAAAAGTGCTTTGCCAATAATAAGAATGTTTTTTTTTTTTTTTTCACATTTAATATACGTTAATTTGATCATCACGTTGGTGTTGTTTGTTTTGGCTATAGTGAACGAGTGGATATATCATTTTCTGACGTTCCCTGGTTAACTAACTACAGATAGATTAAAAGGGGACGTATCTTCAGCATAAATAATATACTAGTCTTGGCTAGGTTATCCTTTCTTTCCTCTCTCTCTCTCTCTCTTTCTTATACTGACGTCGCTTCATATTTTTTTATCTGTATGAAGAACGTTAGGAAGCCAGGCCTACTATTGTGAGTGTGTGTGTTTGTGTGCTGGGTCGGATAGCCTCACGTTCTTCCTGTCCGGTCGTTAGTGTGGAGGGTCGGTAGGCCATGTGTGTGTGTGTGTGTGTGTGTGTGTGTGTATGTGTGTGTGTGTCTAAGGTTCTTACCAAGTGATTGTTTCTGTATCATACGCAAAACTGACCTTTGTGTGTGTTATGTTTGTTCCTGGTGTGAAATTAATATGTTTGTGCTAATGGGCCTGGTGAAAGCTTAATAGTGCAGGCATGAATGTACATGAGTGTGTGTGAACGTGCTTGCTTGGTGTGTGTGAGAGAGAGATAGAGAGTTTGCGTGGAATGAGTGTGTGTATGTGAGTTTGCGTGAAGAGTGAGGGTGCTTGTGTAAGTGCGTGCAGGATGTGTGTGTGTGTATGTGTGTGGTGGTACAGTAGGTGGTGTCCAAGTTGTGTCAGACTGGACTGGGAGGGGCGGGAGGGAGGGCGGGACTCTAGGAAGGGAGGGAGGGGTCACGCTAACTGGGAGAGGAGGAGGGAGGGAGGTAAGGGTAGACTATAACTGAAGGAGGGGGACGAGGAGAAAAGGGGAGCTGTGAACATAGGCTATGGGAAGGAAGGGAGATGAGGAAGCTGAAAGGAGGGAGGTGAGAAGGGAAGGGCAAGCATTGAAGATAGGGTTAAGGAAGGAGGGAAGTTATAGGTAGGAAGGGTACAGTGTATGGGGGGAACTGGAGGCTGGAGGGTGGGAAGGAAAGGGGAGGGGAAAAGCATTGAGGCTGATGGGAAGGAGAGAAGGAAGGGAGGGGCCTGCTGGCTGGCTGGCTGACGGGAGGGAAGGGAGGTGCCGCGCTGACTGGAGGGGCGGGAGGAAGGTAGGGAAGGGGGGAGGGGGATTGTGGAGGCTGGTGGAGCGTGGCCCAGCCCCTCACTCATTCCCTGGCTACGGGTCGAAGTGTACGCACGCTGGTTTTTGCTCTACCCGGTGTGTCAGTCTGTAACCAGTGGTCATACTCAGTACTTCCCTTCACCATGGTGACCTCGTGTGAGTTAGACCTCCAGCCGCAACAGCAGCGGCACCATCTTCACGACTACAACGCCGCAACAGAAGCCGCAGTCCGGGAACACGCCGTCTTAGGCATGATCCTTCCCGAGTGTGAGTGTTCTAAGTGCTAGCCCTTCTACAGTAGGAGTGATTGGCTACAGAATCTGCAAGATTATGGGGCACTTTTTTCTGTTGTCACGACACGTCACATCCGCCGTTGTCGTCGCCGCTTCTAGCCCTGCGTACGACCTTCGGTAGTCGAAAACAACACATACACACACATGCACACACCACTTGTTGCGTCTTAACCCGTTCGAGTAGTATTTTAACCTCCAGTCCTTGTCCCCCACATAATTGGCTTTGGCCTCGAAATCCGTAAGTGACAACAATGATGATGAACAATAAATTGCGCCCGTGTGACAACTCAAAGACCAATATATCTTCTGAGTAGCTATGTAAAGCCTTACGCAACTTGTAATCAACAACAGCGACAAGAAAAAAATATCGTTCGTGAAAAAAAAAAAGTTATGAAACTGATCCTTGCTTGTTTGACGTCTGTCACCTTTGGTAATATGACAGTACGACAGAGAGAAAAAATTATATTATGATACTGAAAGGTGAGGAGTTGAATCGGGTCCTCTTAAGTCTGGGGGCATAAAAGGCGTTGTTAAGATGCATAATATCGAGGCAGCTTCTTGGCTCTGTTTTCTACTCGGTGGGTGATTTCAATGCGAAGCAACAAAGGTGCCTTACTGGTGTGTTGTGCCAATGGAGTTCTTAGTAGTGTCGTTGTTGGAGATGTTGCTATGAATGCTTGTGATGATGGTGTAAGTATTGTTGTGGTGGTGTGGCGTGGTAATGATGTAAATGGTTGGAAGTGTTGGTGTTATTGAAGGGGATGTTTTTCACTATATATTGCTGTAGCTTTTATTGTAGTTTAGTGTAAATGTTGGTGGTATATGAGTCATGGAGGTTGATGGTGGTGCAGTCTTTGTGTTACATAGTGTTTATATATATATACAGTAGTGCTTGTGAGGGTTATGTTGGTAAAGCTTATGGGGTCATGGTGGTGGTGATGAAGATTGTCAAGGTGGTGTCGTAATGGGTAATTTTCAGTGGTGCTGGGATTGGTGTTGAGGTCAAAGTGTTCGTGGTAAATGCTGTGGTGTTTGTTTGCATGTGAAGATTACGATGAAGAGAGTTGTGAAGTCTTAGAAATTTTGAAGGAGTATTAAGTGAGTTGAAGGTTATGGAAGTGTTGTTGATAGCAGGGGTAGTGGAGGTGTTAGTGAAGGTTGTTATGACTGTAAAAGGTTGTTCAAGTATGGAGACTTATACACATGGTATTTGTGGTGATGTTGGCGAGGCTTGTATGTAGGTGATGATGTCTATGTGGTAGGTTATTGTAATGTTATTTAGGATTATGCAAAGCGTCTTGATGGTGATTGTAAAATTTAAAAAAGTGGACAATACCAATTATGGTGGGGATGGTGTTAGTCGTGTGGTGGTGGCAGTAACTATAGCACTCTAAATATGGTAGAAATAGATTCTTATGTATATATACAGTGGTAAGGATAGTGTTGATAGTGATGATAGCTAGGTGATGGTAATGATGACTGTGGAGATGTTTGACTGTGGTAGTAATGGTGAACACATATTAGATGGAGAATGAGAATGGCAATTTGATTTATCTTCGAGGTATCTGTTTGCGACTGTCTGATGAGTGTGATGCTGGTATTCAAGTTGTGATGTTATTAGTAGCAAGTATTGGTAGATGTTATAATGGTGATGATTCTGGCAGGATAATGATGTTATGGTACTGTAGAGGTGGTCAATGGTCGCAATATTGTGGTTCCGAAGCATGTTTTGTGCTCAGCGTTCAAGTGATTCAGTTTCCTGATGCTTCATATGAACATAAATTGTATTAAGGATGCTTGGTGCTCATTCGTTCTGTGGAGGGAGGTCTTCAAATGTTCGAATCCTTAAGAACAAGCTCAAGAGTATTAGCTTTAAATGTAATAATAACTATAATACTAGTTTGCAACATACGAACAAGTTTTGGTGCCGAAGGATAGGATAGTGTTGTATATACATATGTAGTGTTTGGGGTTGGTAGGTGTGTTTGTATGCATGTGGACGAGCCACCACAAGTGTCATTGAGGCAGTCAGACATGGACACACAACTTAATTTTTTGTACCTGGGTAGTCTCTGCGACTTCAACACCCCTGGAGGGAAATAGAGTATACCTATTGACTATATAATCATATACACTGTATATTGATGGATAGATATAGTTATAAGGGCAGTATGGTCTTCAACATTTACTTCACCTACCTTAATAAATTATAGTGTCATTTCAAAATGTACGAGATAGTGATTAATGAATCCTTTGGGGTTCTAGTATCAAGAGAGTATAAGGCAGTAGGTTATGTATCAGTGAGAAGAGGATGGTGGTGAAGCAAGTAACAGTGAGGAAAGATTGATGGTGATTCAGATGAGGGGTCAAAGAAAGTAAGGGACAGTGCATGATGGTGAAGAGGAAAAAGTTAATGATGATGACAATGGTTCATGTAGTCGCAAGGAAGCAAATGATTGTGTCACAAGTGATAGTGAAGAGGAGGAAGGAGAGTAGGAGAGTGATATTAGTTCCACTTCCAGGGACGAGGGGGGCGAGAGGGAGAAGGAAGGGGGGATTGGTTGTGCGGTAGGTGATAAGGTCAGTGGTCAGGGCAGTAGGGGTCAGGCATTGGGGTCAAATCGTGATGTTAGCTGCCTGCTGGAAAGTGATATCAAGCGGTGAAGGGAGTGGGTGTGGTGATGATGAGGAGGAAGAAAGTACTGTATTGCAGATACTCAAAGGTGCTAATCTCTTATGGTTATAATTATTGAAGGGCTTCTGATTCATCCAAACTTTACTATGTAACGGATCCCCAACTCTAAAACTACATGAGTCTGAACAATTTTCATTATGCATTACTTATATGCATATATTTTTTTGTAATGAGGAAATTACTGCAACTACCTTACAAGATTATCCTACTTCAACCCCAGTAGTATCCTATTCTCAAGCTCGTCATTCGGGATTCAAATATTTGGACGCCTTTCACTCTCTTATATGATCGAACACCGCACATTTCATAGTTACATAAGGCCAGTCAGCCTCCGTGGCGCGTTATATATAAACAAACAAACAAACACTCCCTTGCCTCACCTCACGAACCTCCCATGGTATTGTTGTACTCGGACAGCCGCAGTCAGAAGTCTTTTTTTTAGCGACACATATGCGTTTTTATATAAAGGGAGCGATGGTATTGTCGACGTGAATGAGGCTGTTGATTTATCCAAGCCGTATAACAAAACAAACACACATGTACCGATGTTGTATGTTTGTTATCACAGTTTGAAGTATTCCTGAACACTCACTCCATTCGGTGATAATTATGTTGTCCCTCTTCAACAGTACCATTATATTCTGTTGTGAACTCTTGCTACGTCAGAACAACAGAAAGAAGCAGGTTCAAGTCGCGAGAACTGGTCTCTGGTCGTGTGTGTGTGTGTGTGTGTTGGCTTTCCGATAATGGATTTGTGATGTCAGGGTGAAGGGAGATGAGATGATCCAAGCGTGTGTGTGTGTGTGTGTGTGTGTGTGTGTGTGTGTGTGTGTGTGTGTGTGTGTGTGTGTGTGTGTGTGTGTATACGCTTCGATTACCCAACATGCGGCTTTTATCTTACCGTTTTTTACATAGTCGATTGCCCCGTTTTTTTTTTTTTTTTTTTTTTTGTATATATAGCTGATTATGGTATTTTTCCCTACATAATGACTTACTCAGCCACGTTACGTAGTGTTTGCAATGGCATTTGGGTATATATAAAGAGAGAGAGAGAGAGAGGAGGTAGAGAGAGAGGGGGAGGGGGGGATATTTTCTTGCCAACGTGTACTCACCTCTCGTGTATCCTTGACTGTAAGAGTTTTCAGAAATTGAGTGGAAATTGAGCGTATTACTGTCGAGTAGTATTTGCCGTGAGCTTGAAGACCATGACATTAAGGACTGCCTCTACTCCTAGTCACACCCGAAGGACGGAAACACGATCAAGGTCTCCCTCCATAAGTTTTTGTTTCTGGATGCATGGAGCAGTACAGACAGTCCCTTGCAAAACGACACTCCCACTAACAGTATCTCTATAATATCGTTCGTTAATTATAACAACACGGTTTCAAAACACAACGTACTCAGTGGTTGTTAATATTGTTTTATTTCTGTAAACACAATACACTTTGCTCTTCTATATTATAATTATATACAGTGAATGATCGTCGTATATTTCTCTTCCCCACAACATTTCTTTCTTTTTCTGTGAGACTTTTATTTAATGAATATAGATATTTGATATTATGATTTACTAGAGGGATGTTGTGTGTGTGTGTGTGTGCGGCCACTTCAGCATCTTACACACACTCACACCTTCCACCTCGAGTATCCAAGCACCTTGCAGTGCTCTTTGCCTGAAGGTCTTTCTCTCTCTCTCTGAATTGATCATTTTTCTGAATTATTTCGAATGTATTTTTTTTTTTTTTTTACTATCACGTTCCTTTATTACTTATTTTAGTTGTGTGAACATCCTGGAACTTTTTTTGTGAAAGATGACAAATAAATTCATGTTTCTCCTTCATTACTCTATAATTATACATATATTTGTGCAACTCATTATTAATAGTCACTTAGAAAGTTAATTAAGTATGTCCCTTGCTCTTCATTGATACTGTCATCAATTCCACAAAAATATAATAAGACCCAAGACAGTTACTATGTATCATTATTATTTCTCTCAGTTTCCTCCATTGCATAACCCAGTGACACTATAATTTTTCATTACTTATATGGAACTGTTTATATTATTTATGAATATTTATTTCTTCTTTGATCCTTTTGTTATATTCATGCCTTACGCTTTCATTATTACTGGATTTTTTTAAAGAGACACTCTGGCCATAATTACTCCTAAAAACTGGACATATGACCTTTGCTGCATACTATCCGTCTATGGACACACGGTAGTCAGTTCTCCAGTTTACAGTTTGAGCTCCATTTTATTTTGGTTTCTCCATTCCGCAGCTCAACTGTGGAATAAACTGCCCCCGTCTCTCCACATGCCCCCCAACTCCACCCCTCCTCCGAGAGACGACTATGCAGGTATTGTTTCTGTCCCAAGGTTTATTTATGTTGTGTTTCTTTCCTCGGTGTAACATTGTACAGTTTGTTAAGTGTGGGTCTTTGTGACTGACTCTTATATCTATTATGTTTTCAAGTTGTGTTCCCTTTGGTTCGTTCCTGTATGTGTGTGTGTTTCTTTTTTCAGTGATTCTTCGGGATATAAACAAGACATTCAATATATTCGTTTATTGATTAAGGGCATAAGGCGTTAAGTGTGTATTGATAAATTCGCATTTGATCAAACAAAGACTGTTTTTATTTTGCTTTGCAATCAGAATTTTCTTCAATACCGGGCAAAATATAAATGTTAGCCTTACCTCCACACTTGAGAGGTTGCCATTCCCCATGTGTGCTGAGATTACTGAGTGCCCACAACACCAAAGAACCTCTTCAAGTCTCACCACAACTATAATAACTGAACCACCACCACAGTCAGACCTTATCCTTACAACCACCACTACCACAGTCAGACCTTATCCTTACAACCACCACTACCACAGTCAGACCTTATCCTTACAACCACCACTACCACAGTCAGACCTTATCCTTACAACCACCACTACCACAATCAGACCTCATCCTCACAACCACCACTACCACCACAATCAGACTTTATCCTCACCACCACCACCACTACTACTACTACCACCATCATCATCCCCTGTCGCACAAGATTTAAAGACAAATAAAATTCTTCCTTCCATTTTCCATTCCAATTTGAGGAGTTCAGGTAGTCTAGTCCGCCCGTCACAGAAATCACATCCTATAGAATTAAAAACCTAAACTCATTTGTCTTCCCAAAACGTAGCTAGCGAACAAAAAAGTTACATTATAGTAAGTGGTGTACTGGTAAGGAAGGGATAGATGCGTAGGAGGAGGAGGAATAAAAAAAAAATAAAGATGTAGGTAGACAGACAGACAGGGAGACAGACAGACAGACAGACAGTAGGGTAGTGGGGTATGGTGGGGTGGGGGAATAGACCAGACCCACACACAAAAAAACTCTTCCTCCCCCTCTCCTCCCCCTTCCACCCCCCCTCTTCCCCTCCCCTTACCTCCCTCCTGGACTCTGATCGCCTCCCCCCTCCTAAGTCCACAGTGGTTTCAAACATTAACGTCCTTGATTGCCGCTGCTGCCTTCCTTAGTCCTATACCTACCTACCTACCTACCTACCTATTCCTTAATTCCTACCTACCTACCCCTTGAATCCTACCTACCTACCCTTTAATTCCTACCTACCTACCCACCCCTTGAATTCTACCTACCTATCTACTCCATAATTTCTACCTTCGTCCCCTACTTACCTACCTACCTACCCCTTAATATCTACCTTTGTCTCCTTCCTACCTACCTACCTCTTAATTATTTCCTTCCTACCTACCTTCCCACGCATTAATTATTTTCCTCCTACTCCTTAAATGTTTACCATTGTCCCCTACCTAACCCTTATTAATTTCCTACCTACATATCTACCTATACCTACCTATCCCTCAATTCCTGCCTTAGTCCTATGCCTACTTACCCTTGAACTATTTAGTCTTGACCTACCTACCTACCTACCCCTTCATTCCTTCCAGTTTCTTGCTCTGATCAACCCTACCCTTCCCTTTCTTACCCTGTCCTGTTCTCCTTGCCCTTCTCTGTTCTCGTAGTCTTTATCTCTGGCTGGACAAAGCAATCCTTACTCTGGCTTTTCCAGTGACTTTTCCAGGGATTGAGTAGATGGCTAAATCCTTAATCCTGCCTAGGTATTTAATTATTGAATATCAGCTCGACATTTGTTTTGCCTTACTCTTCTCTTTAAAAACCCTCTTACTGTCGGTGTAGTCTTAAGCTATAGATATAATTTTCTTGTGCTACCAATCAGCAACCATGCAGTCTCAACACTCAGAGGAAGCTCGTCACTGTTACTGTTACTATACTGTGTTTATGTCACATCCACTCCCTGGCATACTTGAGTTCATTGTGGTATTCTTTATATTCAACACACACAGGCTGGGAAGAATGGAGCCTCTCTGTGTTTTCTTAGACTATTAGAATTGACTTTCATATTCTGACGTCACATTATTGCTTTATATAATTATAGAGTCTCTGTGTAAGAAATATGCTGGATTTACCATGACCCAAACTGCTGTGTAATAATAATATATGTGGAGTATCTCATAAGACTAGTAGTGGCCTGAGGTGTATTGTATAGTGGGTCGAGAAGGAATGACCAAGTAGTCAGGTTGATTAATTCACCACTGAAGGCGTTCCAGAGTCACTTTCACCCACTGGTAGCGGTAAGGAAGGTAGACGGAGACCATTAGCGGAGGTTGACTGACTGTTCGGCTGCCCCACCTCTTCCTCCAGCACCTTGTCTTACAGCCATTTGTACAGCGGTGGGAAAATGTTTAGGCAAAGCTTCCTGACACGAGTGAATTTAGTGCCTGGTTTACATCCGTGTTAAAATTTTGCATTGGTATTAAGAGCTTTGGGTGATGTAAATAAATGACTGTAATAATCAGTAGAGGAATAGGAAAGTATAGGAAGAGTATCTCAAAAATTAACAGACTGTTGTATACACGACTTTAGAATTGTTTTTATTATTCACTTAAACAAAGCGGTCTGTCTTCTGAAACATTCGTCATGTGAGTCCTGGTCTGACAGTTTTATCTTCCTTTACACCATAATCTTAGAACTCTTCAAGGCTTTTGTATTCGCCTGAACAAAACCAGGTTAATGGTGTCTAGTGTGGTCGAAATTCCAGTTACATGTGGCTCTCTCCCAGCCCACCAAAGACGAGTCTAGCCGTTCCAAGTAAAGGTGTGGGACGAAGGAATGATAGGTAAATATAGATGTATGAGAGAATACTGTAGGTGTGGGGTAAGGGAATTGGTGTGGGTTGAGAGGGATTTGAAGGTGGGAGAACATATATTCTTTCCCACGCCCTCACGCCCACCGCTTGTGTCCTTGTGCGTTCACCCTCCATCCCCCCTCTCTCTCTCACACACACAGAAAACAATCTAAATACGTACACAACCATGCACATTCATGTACGCACATAAACACGCACATACAGGCTGCTAGGTCGTACGTACGCACGCAAGGGTCCTTTATTTAGCCGTGGGACCTTTGGAGCGGCCCAGAAGTAGAGAGCTGTGGGAAACTATAGGGCACCTGATTCCTCCAAACTATGCCAGGTAACAGAGTCCCTTCGCATGTGACTATAGGGTTGTGTTTCATAGCAAGGTTAGGAGGGCTTCGTAGACCCCAGTATTGGCCGTAACAGATTACTTGCCTTAATTGATACTGTGTGATTGCCAGCTGCGGGTCGGTCAGGGTGGGTTAGGGGGGTTGAATGGACGGTGGGTTACGTGGAAGGTGGGTGAGAGAAAGAGGGTCGGGTGGGTGAAATGGTGTGTGTCTGGGTGAGTGGAGGAATGGACAGGTGGATGAATGGATGAGGATGGGAGATTTGAATGGTGGATAAAAGGGTAAGGTGGATGGATGGATGGTGGTCTGGATACGTGGATGAGGTATGGAATCCTCAACTGGGTAGGGAGAACGTAAGATGGAATGAGGGTGAAAGGAAGTCTGGAAGGTTTGGTTAAGTGAATGGAAGGTGAATCGGTGGAAGGTGGTTTGTTCCTGAAGATGGGAAATGGGTTAGAGGAGTGAATGGTATTGTATCGTGTAATTAGGCAAGGTAAATGTATAAAATGAGGCTTAGTTATACCCATTGGAAATTATATTATTGTATGAGTGTTATTTGGGTGTTGAGTGATATCCAGAGAGATGATAAGAGAGGGAACGGGAAGAGGAGGGAATACGAATGAGTGGTGTGAGAGAGGGAGTGAGAGGATTGGTGGGAGAAAGGAGGACACTTGAGATAAGGAATGACAGATGAGAGAGAGGGTGAGTGTTGAGGAGAGGTAAGAGTGGGAGGGGTCGCTGAATTTTAAGAGTGTACAAACTTAGCGATTGACAAGTGTTGGGTGCGATGGTTGAAGTGCCAGATCAAGTGAAAGAGGAGAGGTAAGAGAGGCAAGCAAGTTGGTTGGTTGGTAGGTAGGTAGGTAGGTAGGTAGGTAGGTAGGTAGGTAGACTAATAGCGAGGCAGACTGGCAGGTAGGTAAGATTAAGGCATGAAGACAGCTAGCTTGATTGGCAGGTAGTTAAATAGAAATAGCTAGTAGGCAGATAGACAGGTAGGAAGGAACTCACATGCCAACTAGGAGAGAGAGAGATAGATAGAGAGAGAGAGAATAGTTTGGCTACAACCTACTGAGAGAAGTATAAAGAATATAAGTCAAAATTTCTCTGTGTGTGTGGGTAATATAAGTGGTCAGAGGAAAATGGTTATGTAACTGAAGAAAAATGTTTAGTGATAGTGGCCAGACAGTCGGAATGAGAGTAATGTGTTATTGGTGATGAAAGGTTGGAAATGATGGTGGTGGTGATGGTTGGTAATGTTTGAACGTGGTGTTGGTATTATTGATGGTTGTATTGGTAATGATGGTAGTTGTAGTTGTAGTAATGGTGATGGTGGTGACAGTAGTGATGGTGGCTGAGGTGGTGATGGTGACAGCGATCAAATTGTAGCTGACGGGGAGGCCAGAGCCAAGGTCGAGGTCATGGCGGCGAGGTCAACTTGTAGTGTCGCAACCCTAGACACTGTGCTCCCCTCACCTCTCCCTCACCCCGCCCTCACCCCTCGTCCAAATAGGTCAGGAGAAGAATAAACATAAACTCCAAAGTAGTAAACGCAAAAGACTTTAAAACTGCCACGAAATATACAGTAAGCTTTAAAGGAAAATGTATAAATATTGACGTAATTCAGAGGAGGATTAAATTTTGTACACGAGTCGGTCAGCTCAAGAATAATCAGACAAATGTGTTGAGGCCTTAAGACAAACAGACAAACATTCTAAGTTGAAGAGAAACATATTGTTAGTCCTCTCGCTCATCATCAGTCACGTCAAGTCTGGCTGGTGTGTCTCACGGTCCATATAGTATATACTATATGGACCGTGGTGTGTCTGGGCTTCACCCCGCACTCGGCAAAATCTTAATTCGTGTTGTGACGGTGCTTGACGTGGCAGGGTGGAGAACTTGAGGGGGAGGCTTGTGGCTGTTGTAGAGGAAAGATGTGAGCGTTGAAGCGGAGAGGTGGAGTTGGTGAAGAGGAGAAGTGGAGGTGTTCAAGGGGTCGATGTTGAAGGAGGGGTGTGATGTGAGTGTTGCAGGGGAGGGATTTGTGTATTCA
This sequence comes from Petrolisthes manimaculis, assembly GCA_034508575.1. Taxonomy (NCBI): domain Eukaryota; kingdom Metazoa; phylum Arthropoda; class Malacostraca; order Decapoda; family Porcellanidae; genus Petrolisthes; species Petrolisthes manimaculis. The sequence goes on from JAWZYT010004470.1 coordinate 19,926, forward strand.
AGAAGCGAAGGATATAAGTGTTGAAGTGACTTAGTGGAGATGCTGAAGGGATCGAATGCATGTGGGCAGTGTTTGAGAAGGTATAGCATTGCATTGGTGCCTGGGAACGTTCGGGTGTGGGCATGAGTGTGGGTGTGCATGGGAGAGGTGTAATACTGAAGTGGGTGGGAGCGGAGAGGGGGTCTGTTGTGGGCGTGAGTGTGGGTGTGGGAGAGGTGTAATACTGAAGGGTGGGAGCTGAGAGGAGGGAGTCTGTCGTAACACCAAACCTGATCCCTAGTACTCATTCACTCACGCCAGGTCAAGCGCCGTGAAGGGGGGAGTAGGTCGGCTGGATGGAGGTTGTGGGGGGGGGGGGGGGAGCTAGGAGTGAGGTCAAGGGCAACTCTCACTGTGGTGCGTCTTAAGTGCCACGCCTGCCACTGAAACACACACACACACACTCTGCTCAGGTGTACTTCACAGTGCCTCATGTAAGCGTGGTCCATTTATTGCAGTCAAGGTTTAGTTAATTAATAGTTTATTAAATAGACTCTGGGTATATTAAATACAATTTATGAGTAATATACTTACCATAATTCTGGTTTACTTCAGACTGACTTGGTTTAATTATATGTAGTTAGGTAGACTTGTTAATCAGTGGGTCGTCATCCCCACGTGGTATGTAGGTGTGTTGTATAAGTCAGGAGTGTAGAGTTTAGGTAGGTAGAGGCCACAGCTGTTGATGATAATGGCTTGACGTGACGTGTAGAGTGAGTGGTCTCGTCAGCGGCTGTCGGTCAACCTATCGTTCCCTCCTTCCGTTACCAGACACACACACAATGCAGGGTAACTGGGCCGCGGGCAAGGGTTGTTGGTGGGCAGGCCTAGGCTATAGTACAGTATGCCCACCGCACAGTCACAAGCAAAACATTTACCCACATACCTACATGGATGTTTTCCTTGCGTTAATTGGACTGACCTAAAACTTAATTAAACCTGTGAGACTGATAACATGTCCATAAAGTCACAAGCAAAATGAAGCAAGCAGTCATATGTACAGTAGGTTTTAGGTTTTACCTTGAGGGGAGAGTAGGGATAAGAAGTCAGGTGAAGAGAAGAGACAAATAGGCCGAGGATGGAGAGTGAATGAGAAAGTGAGAATAGGGAATGGCAATGATGGAGGGGATTCAGAATTGTGAAGGAAAGTATATAGTGAAGGAAATGAGAAGAAGAAATAGAAGAAGGAGCGAGGTATCTAGAAAGATGCCGACAATAAGAAAATAGTGATGAAAGCCTTAAAATGAAGAGGATATTAATGAGAGTCGAGTGGATAAATAAAAAGTGGTGGATCGAAAGATGAAAGGATGGGAATAAAAAAGAAGTAGGAGTAGAGAGGAAAGGAGGAGGAATCATGGTAGGAGTAGAGGGGGAAGGGGAGGAGTGGTAGGGGAAGGGAAGGAAAGGGTAGGAAGGAAGGAAGGTAGGTATGGAGTTTATTGCCTGGGTAAACAATCCTTTCTCCCTCAGGCGACCCTCAGTAAGGCAAACCAAGCCTCGAGGGCCTCTATGTTTCACGACAAGGGTTAGTTAGATAGAGGCTTCAGAAATCTATTATCTAAACTCTATTATAGCTGCTTCTTTACCGGGATAACGATCTGAGGAGAGGATAAATAATAATGAGTTGTTTTTTTTAGGAGGAAAGCAAGATTGTTGGAGAGGAAAGAAGAGAAGGAAAATGACGGATGTTGGGAAGGAAAAAAATATTATAAAATGAAAGGATGTTGAGGAGGAAAGAGGTTAGATTGGAGGGATGTTTGCAAAGAGGAGGAAAAAAAGGAAGAGTGATTGGGAGGAAAGGAAGGAAGGAATAATGATTGGGAGGAAAGGAAGGAAGGAAGGATGATTGGGAGGAAAGGAAGGAAGGAAGGATGATGGAGAGGAAAGGAAGGAAGGATGATGGAGAGGAAAGAGAGAATGTTTTCCTCTCTGTGGTCGCTGGGGTGTGGGAAAGGCGTGTGTCCCTCCCTCTCCTTTTCCTCCCTCCTTCCCTCCCTCCCTCTCCTTTTCCTCCCTCCTTCCCTCCCTCCCTCTCCTTTTCCTCCCTCCTTCCCTCCCTTGGTTGATTTCCCTCCCCTTCTATCTTTCTCACCCCTATTATTCCTCCCATATCTCCCCCCCCCCCCCACCTTCATTCCCCGCCTTACCTGCCGATAATGATTTGTCGTGCGTTAATTATCGGCAAATCGGTTTTATCGTATTCTATATCGGTGTGTGTGTCGGATTCGTTTTTAATCGGATAGGCTGTTATGTTTGTTTTATCGTGTTAGTTACAGCATGTAGGTTTTAAAATCGTTCTTATTGGTTTTATCGCGTCTTAAATCGGCTAAATTGGCTCTTGTTATTGTCTTGAATCGGTTTATACTTAGGTTTTTCAATGTTGTCATCGGGTACATAACCGGTTATAATATTATTTAGACGTGTGTGTTGCTTCAATCGGATGTATCGGCTGACCGTATCCTATATTACTTACCGTAGAGGTGTGTGAGGATTTATCGGATTTTATTGTTGTATTCCCTTGTTGACATTCGTTATACTTGTTGATTTTTTTTATATTTGTTGACATTTGTTGACTGTATTCATATTGTTGCTGTTTATTGTGTCATTATATTCCTGTGTTCCTACCGTTGTTGTTGTTGTTTAGCCTGTAGGGGGTTTTGTATTCCCCCTGCAAATGCATATACAGTAATTATAGCGTTTGTTGTTGTTGATTAGCGTTTGGTGCCTAAGGCTTCTCTTCTTAACCTGTATAATATTCCAGCTTTCATTTTCACATCCTGGTGGTGTCTTATCACATTGACTAGATCTGTCTTATACATCCCACACACGCTTATTATTCTCTCTCTCTCACACATACAAACACACACACTCTCTCTCTCTCTCTCACATACAAACACACTCTCTCTCTCTCTCTCTCTCTCTCTCTCTCTCTCTCTCTCTCTCTCTCTCTCTCTCTCTCTCTCTCACATACAAACACACACACACTATCTCTCTCACACATACAAACACACACTCTCTCTCTCTCTCTCTCTCTCTCTCTCTCTCTCTCTCTCTCTCTCTCTCTCTCTCTCTCTCTCTCTCTCTCTCTCTCTCTCTCTCACATACAAACACACACACACTCTCTCTCTCACATACAAACACACACACTCTCTCTCACATACAAACACACACTCTCTCTCTCTCTCTCTCTCTCTCTCTCTCTCTCTCTCTCTCTCTCTCTCTCTCTCTCTCTCTCTCTCTCTCACACACACACACACACACACACACACACATACACACACAATTTACTTTAGCTTTGTTATCATTATCGAGGTATTCACTAAAGATGATGATGGTGCTGGTGGTGGTGGTGGCGGCTGTGTACACTCAACTCCGACACACAGCTGCCAGTCGCCTCCCTCCACCTTCTTCCCACTGCCTATACTCTCCTCTACAGTATAGGTACCCGTATACCTTCTCACGCGTATGGGAGTCGGTTCCTGTACTCGATAAAGGTCCTATTTTCTCACATTCCTTATTCTTCTCCTCCTTCTCATCATAGCTTTTCTTTATCTCGCCTCTTTTCACTTTCGTCGTCGTTGTCCTGTATTTTCTTAATTAAAGGAGATTTACGTTTCTAGGTTTACTTTTTCTGTAGACTTTTTAAAAACAGACTTTAGATATTGAAAGTTATACGGCCATTTAATATATGTACTTATTTATTATGCTGGCAAACCCCTGGAAATGGTTATATAATTATTCGTGCCTACATTTTTTTATAAATTATCATTGGTAATTAATTAAAAAAAAATATAATAAGCAAACTGTTTTTCAGCAACATTAGATGATGCCAAAACTTGCACAAAGCATTCTGAAATATGCGCTCATATTAAAAATTACTCGAAGAGACCTCGGAAATAATTAACTTCCCGGGTGTCCTGTGTAATAACCTGTGGCTACATCATATCCCGGCAGGACTTTAATGGCTATATAGGGAAAGTTTATGGAGTAAGAAATTGTGGTCGAGAATGCAAGTTTTGGAGGTTGTTGATTCCTCCAAGCCGTACCAAGAAACAACGTCCTGCCTCAACGTAAGGTTTCTATTGTGTATCACAATGTTATTGAAGCAACCACTAGCCTCCATGCAAGGACATATAAGAGCCCTATGCCGTCAGGGTGTTGTCAGCTAACGATTACACCAAACCATACCAAGGACCACACCACATGGTCTGTTTTGTAGCGCAGTACGGTGGAATGAGGAGCCTTACAGTTCGCCCCCACTACCACCATCATCATCATATCCCCTTAATTGCTGTGGTCCCCTGGCCTGGCTGGGACCTCGAGGGCAATTGTCTTGTCCCGCTCGTGGTCTCCGTGGGGACGTTTATGGCCCCTGCAGAATCCTTGATAGAGCAATGAGGGAGGCAATTGCACTCCCTCCTCGTTTTTGTGATGTACAGTCGGTGAGGGAAGTCCGTCTCTGTGTAATGGCAACTCAAGTATTGTTGTAACACAATATAATGATGTGAAAGGTTTATGGCCACACTTTATTTAACTATGTAGTCAATATTTGTAGTGTTTAAAATAGTGACTGACTTGGAACATACAGTTAGAAGATCAACCACGTGAATCCTATTGTTACTGTAGGTCTGAATCTACTTTGGAACTGGATTTTTGGCAATGTAAACAGCTGCAGTCACGTGTAGTGTACCCATGCATGAAGAAGTGAACACAAAAGTACACACGCCTCTTTGCCCTGATATTCTCACTTCGTATAGCTCTGAGTTGTTGAGAAAAATTCCATAGATGAATATTTGAAGTACTGGAGAGACGAAGTGTGTGTGTGTGTGTGTGTGTGTGTGTTGGGTTCGTTAGATGACCCTGTGATAGTGATGGAGACATAGTTTTTTTCCCCGGGTTCCGTCATCCATGAGGTCGTTACTTGACTTTTGTTTTATCCATACCGGTACTGTCATAATTCATTTCAACTCATCGGCTGGGAAGGAACTTAAAATAGGAGGAGAAAGATGAGGAAGAAGAAGAGAAAGAAAAATGTGAACCCTTTCCCATCCTACCATTCAATCCAGAACTATCCATCCACTCACCTATCCACTCACCTATCCATCCACTCACCTATCTATCCATCCCTTCACTCACCTATCCACCCACCCACCGATCCATCTACACATTCACTCACTCATTCATTCATCCATTCATTCGCTCATGATTTCGTTGCCATCCTCCACGCACTGCAGCCCTGTGTGTGTGTGTGTGTGTGTGTGTGTGTGTGTGTGTGTGTGTGTGTGTGTGTGTGTGTGTGTGTGTGTGTGTGCGAGGTGGGAGGAAGGTCGTGTTGGTCTTCAATTACCATCTCAACATCGTCCCCCAACCGCCCTATTCAACCTAAGGGGAATTAATTGCACCCTGGCGGAAGGAGGAGGAGGAGGAGGGGTGACAGGGAGGGAAAGGGGGTAAGAAGGGGGGGATGGTGTGGCCGCCCAAGTTGCTCTCAGCCACACTTACCAACTTACTTACCTTGGGGACACAGTGTTGGGGGAGGGTGGTGATGGTGGGGGACGTGGTGGTTGAGATTATGGTAGTGGTGGTGGTGGTACCCTTTAAAAGTAGTGTTAGTATTATTCTTTGTTGGTAGTTCTTGTTGGTACCTACAGTAGCATAGTTTTTGGTACTTGTGGTGTGTTTTGGTGTAGTTTTAATAGTGATATCACGGTAATGGACATGAAACTGTTAATAGTGTAGATGGTCACTTGGTCAGTGGTGATAAGGGAAAGTGGTCGTGGTGACATCCGTCAAGGGGACTTGTATCTACCATATATTTTGTCGTTTGTTTATATAAAAAAGCTTGAACAAATTATAGCCTATAGCCATCACTACCAACCTGTAAGAGTTCATCTCTCTCTCTCTCTCTCTCTCTCTCTCTCTCTCTCTCTCTCTCACACACACACACACACACACACACACACACACACACACACACACACACACACACACACACACACACACACACACACACACACACACACACACACACATACAAGCCGGATATAATGTAACAGCTGAGAGGTTGAGTCATGAACATTGCCTCAACACACACACACAACCAGCCTCCCACTTTTTTTCCCTCCTCTTGTTCCATACATTACGTACGTGGTGACCCTGACTGAATGAAAACCTTGGGTACTGAAGTCGTGAACCTGCTGGAACGAAACTGGGTTAAAATGGTCATGAAAGCCGGTTCGTGAGAGGGTGGTGGTGGGTACATGGGAAAGGAAGAGGGGGACGGTGAGATAAGGAGATGTGGAGGGGGGAGAGAGAGAAGGAAGGGAGGGAGGAAGGGAGGGAAGGAAGGCGAGGTAAGATAAAGGAAATGAGGAGAAATGAAGAGACCGGAATAGTAGTGAAGGGGGGAAGATAAGCGGCAGGTGGAAGAGTTAGAGAGAGAGAGAGAGAGAGAGAGAGAGAGAGAGAGAGAGAGAGAGAGAGTAGCGGAAGGAGAAGTGAAGTTGCAACGGAGTCAAAAGGAAGGTCACAATGAATAGCGTTATAAGGTGTAAGACAGACACACAGACATACAGACAGATTGACTGATAACTGAGGAAGAGGGAAATTGTGGGAAGATGTATTAGAGACGAGCTGATAGACAGACAGACAGACAGACACACAGAGAGATAAATTAGAAAGTGATATGGAATGGTAAATAGGAACGGGGAGAAACATAGACAAAGTATCGTAATGTACAAAACCAAAGAAAAATAAATACCGTATGTGAATATACATATGGAATTTATGGAGTGAAAGAGAGAGAGACAGAGAGAGGTGGGAAAGATGATAAAGATACAGAGAGAGGGAGAAATAATCACACACACACACACACACACACACAGAGAGGGAGTGAGTGAGTGAGGGAGGGTGTGTCCTTCGGGTGCTGGAGGTGGTAAAGGGCGTCTGGGTTCACGGTCTGTCTTGGTGGTGACTGTTGCTCCACCTCTCTCTCTCTCTCTCTCTCTCTCTCTCTCTCTCTCTCATTTTTTTTTCATAATTTTTTTTCTCATGATTATTATACCTTTCTCTATCACTTCTTCTTTTCATTATGTATACTGTACCTTCCAGTTTTTCTTAATGATTTATTTCTCTATCTTACTCTTCTTGTGAAAGTGTAAAATATCTTTCTTTCGTTCCCACACACTCTTTCTTTTTCTTTATTTTTATCTTTATATTTTTCTATCTCCTTTCAGTCTTCAGAGAGATCACTATGCATAAGTCTCCTCCTCCCTCCCCTTACCTCATTCCTGGAAGTGGAGAGAGAGAGAGAGAGAGAGAGAGAGAGAGAGAGAGAGAGAGAGAGAGAGAGAGAGAGAGAGAGAGAGAGAGAGAGAGAGAGAGAGAGAGAGAGAGAGAGAGAGAGAGAATGAATGAATTAGGAGGAAAGAATGGGGGAATGTGCCTAGATGCAAAGATATAGACAGACAGATAGATAGATAGAGAGATTAATGGACAGATTGAATGATAGATAAAAGAAAGAGAGAATGAGAGAGAAACAAGGGAAACAAAATAAGATAAACAGGAGCAACACTGGAATATTAAGATAAAGTATAGGAAGTGGTCGGATCACAAAGAGAGAGAGAGAGAGAGACATATTGAATAAACTTATGAATGATAAAGTTGAGGAGGTGTGGATGGGGTTGAGGAGGAAAACTTTCAAGAATTTATCCACTTGATATAAATAATGTATGTTATGTAAAATTTGCATGTCATTATTCGTTACGTATTTGCATGAGTCTTTTTAATTATTATTCCTTGTTGTTATTACGTGTATATAATGAAAAAAACTACACTTTTTTTTTTATGTCAATGTATGCATAAAGTTGTATACGAGTGTGGTTGTCAGTGGCGTTTCACGTGTGTGTGTGTGTGTGTGTGTGTGTGTGTGTGTGTGAAGAGTTGAGGACTGTATATGGTCTGTTGGCATTTGTAGAGTGATGGCTTGTGAAGGGAGGGAGAAATGGAGGGGCTCAGGTAGTGAAGGAAGGAGGGAGGGAGGGATCGAGGAGGGGATTTGGGGGCCAGCAGGATTATGAGCATAAAGAGAGAGATAGAGAGAGAGAGAGAGAGAGTGAGAGAGAGAGAGAGAAGGGGTGAATGAAGTAGGTAGAGGGCTAAAATGAAGGAAGGAGAGAGGTAGAGAGAGAAGAGGGGGTGAATATTGAGGGAGACTTCGCTCATTCGCTCCCTCCCTCACTCAACTCCACTCCCCCACA
>JAWZYT010004471.1:0-2500 GCA_034508575.1 Petrolisthes manimaculis
CACCTTACAAATACCGTCCACGCAACAAGACGACCACCACAACTACCACCACCACCACCACCTCATCTTCTTCCTCCTCCAGTGACCTCCTCGATGGGGACAACTCGAGGGTGACGCTAGAGGCCGGGGACACCAACCGAGTATATGAGAACACCTACACCAGAAACGAGTATCGCCCCTCCACCAACAACAACAACTACAATAACCACAACCACGACCCAGACGCTATCAGAATGTCAACAAAGAGTGCTATCATGGCCGCCTCCATCCTGGGCGGTGTGACCATGTGTGTATTCCTGGCCATCTTGGTAGTGGTTATGTATAAGGGACGAGCCAGGTTCAGGAGGAGAAGGAGAAGGATACCTCTCTCTCTCCCCAGTGATGCCTCTACTTCCTCCACGCCCCCACCTCTCTATTCACAGAGGATGCTTAGGGGTCCCAGCGTGGGTAAGGGCGGTGCCTACCAGACGGCCGGATTCTGGGGAACGCTCAAAAAACGCTTCGATCCATACTCACTCAGTCCGACTCCCACCGTCATGAGTTAGTCTATGTCTATGAAACAGTAACACCCGTAGTTTTAAAACATTTGAGGGCCCTTACTGGAGCTCTATGAACCCTCCAAACTACTCCAGGCAACAAATTCCCTATTCGAAACACTGAAGCGTTTTGTGGCCTGGATTATTTGGAGGGTTCATAGAGCTCCAGTAAGGGCCCTCAAATGTTTTAAAACTACGGGTGTAACAGTAGAAAATAGCCATCAAAGGGAGTGAGGATAATATACAGTTGGTTCAATGGGAGTGCCTTGATTCCTCCAAAGTAAACAAAAGGAAACAACAAACACGAAAATTGGAGATATACGAGTCCTTCAAACTTTGCCACGAAACACCATCTATATAGAAAGAACCTGTTTCGTGGCATAGTAAGGAGGAATCAGAAGCCACTAATTCTCAAACACGACCATGCACTTTAAATATCAATGTAAAATATAATGGTCTGTGGTCTGTTGCTTAGAATAGTTTGGAGGAATCAGTTGGTTGGTATTTCCCAATGCTGTACTTTACTTTACTTCCACCATAAGGGACCCTGTGTTGTAGTCAGAAAATTGGAGATAAATGAGTCCTTCAACTATTGCCACGAAACACACACACACCTATATTGATTAGAAGGAGCTTGTTACGTGGTATGGTCAGGAGGAATCAGAAGCCTCCAATTAATTTTCAATCACTATACAGGGTCCTTAATGTTACGTGAAATATATAAATAAAATAAATGTAGTTGTGAAATATATGTAGTTGTGATTGTTACGTGAGATAAATAAATAAGTATATATATATATATATAATAGTTGTGAAGAAATTATAGTTGTGGAATATTTACCTGTCAAATTTTGGCTATTACGTCAAAAAATAGTATAGATAGATATATAATTTTTTTTGTGAAGTTATTATAGTTGTAAAATATTTATAGTTGTGACGTTATTTTAGTTGTGAAATATTTGTGTAATACTTTGGGTGAGAATTATGAAGATAAGTACAGTTGCCAAAAAAGGTATTGCGACAACTATTGATACAACATTAAATATATTAATGTCCATAGTTGTTTGTAGGGATTATAAGTATGTATTACAGAAGGATATGTATATTTCCTTCTGTTATACATGCTTATAGTCCCTACAAATAATTGTGGATATGTATTACAGAAGGATATGTATATTTCCTTCTGTTATACATGCTTATAGTCCCTAGAAATACAGAAGGATATGTATATTTCCTTCTGTTATACATGCTTATAGTCCATACAAATAGTTGTGGATATGTATTACAGAAGGATATGTATATTTCCTTCTGTTATACATGCTTATAGTCCATACAAATAGTTATGGATATGTATTACAGAAGGATATGTATATTTCCTTCTGTTATACATGCTTATAGTCCATACAAATAGTTGTGGATATGTATTACAGAAGGATATGTATATTTCCTTCTGCTATACATGCTTATAGTCCCTACAAATACAGAAGGATATGTATATTTCCTTCTATTATACATGCTTATAGTCCATACAAATAGTTGTGGATATGTATATTTCCTTCTGTTATACATGCTTATAGTCCATACAAATAGTTTTGGATATTACTATGGTTAAAGTTCTATCAATAGTTGTCGTCATACCTTTTTTGGCAACTTGTACAGTCGCAGTCAAATATAGGGGTAACCCGCGTAAGAGTTTGACAGCTTCCCTCTGTTCCTTGGATGATAAACTTTCCAATAAATAGGTTAACTACCATCTTTTAATTTAATACAAGCAGCTACACACTACTTAAAACATTAATACACACACACACACACACACACAGGTTAACTACCATCTTTTAATTTAATACAAGCAGCTACACACTACTTAAAAACAATAACATCAAGTAATTATGTGAACGTGAAAACATTAGACAGTAAATTGTTTGAGATACCCATATGTGGATGATTATTATTGACCGCGA
>JAWZYT010004471.1:5000-27500 GCA_034508575.1 Petrolisthes manimaculis
ATGTACACATCACGTCCCACCGTTTTAGTCAAGTGGTGGTGGGGTATGGTGGGGGTGTTGTTGGTGGGGGTGTTAGTGGGGGGGTCCTGGGCCTTCCTTGCAACCCCACTCAACATGTCTGACCCTGATGTGGCCAATATTCTCTGTCCAGGCGAGGTCAGTCTGTGTAAGGTCATGTAAGGTCATTTCTTGTTAGTAAGGTTAGTCTGTAAGGTCAAGTAAGGTCATGTAAGGTCAATATTTTCTGTCCAGGCGAGGTTAGTTTGTATATGGTCACGTTTGGTTAATTCTTGTTGGCTATAGAGGTCAGTCTGTTTAAGGTTTAAGGTATTATTATTATATATTTATTGATCATTTTTTGCGTAATTAAATACACACACACTATATATAATTACATAGATGTATGGAGCGACGAGAGACCACGAATGGATAACGAGGGAAGGAATACGACGGAACATACGACAATTCTTCCTTGACCATCCCCCTGAAGATAACCCCAGTATATACCTTCCTACTGATGCCTCACTCACTCAACTCTTCCATGCTTACTACGGCGACACGGCCTCACCCACACGGTTCATTAAGGCAGTCAACTCGATTGCAATGGCTAATGTCAAAACGGATTCCTCACACCAATATAGGTGAGTGAATAGTATAAAAATTATGTTCAGATTTCATTTCATACACGTACAGTTGGACACATGAATGGGTGGTAAAGTCATGGTCTAATGTACTGCAACCTACTGGTGAATAAAAGCGAGCTATTTGAGTTAATTTTATGAACCAAAATTGCACACACCAACAGCTATAGTTTCGGATCATTTTTCGAAGCCATCTCATTGGAAGGTGTTGCAGTACATTAGACCATGACTTTACCCAGAGCATCCACCCTACTCCAAGGATCAAGTACATGGACCATCCCCAAGCCAACCCAGGCAGCCAAACCAGCAGGATATTATAATAGGTAAACTCTACTAGCTGTCACTCCAGTACTGAGGTATATAGTAAGTCTGGGGCCATAATATTCCCATAAATACCCAACACTCGGCCTATACACATCACATTACGTGTACAGTACAAACTTTATCAAAACTTTATCAAACTTTATCACAAACTTTATCAAAAACAGAAGCAGCAGTCCATCCTGAAGAAGCCTCACCAGCAGAGGTGAAAAACTAAAAAAAAAAAGAGTTTCGGTGTACAAAATCAATACGTAGTTTATATTATTACTTCATTTAATTAATCCCTCACTGACTCTAGCAACAAGTTTAAGTTTAGTTTAAGTTTTTGGGTCCCGCAGAGGGCTGCTCGTGGGCAGCATAATATGCGGGGGTTGTGCGGGGGATTTAGGGATCCAGGGTAGGATTAGGAAGGGGGTTAGGATGAGGGTGGATTGGGTCAAGGACTGTGGGTTGAGGATTAGGATTGGGGAGGTAATGATTGGTGATCCTATTTCTAAAAGTGTCAAGAGTGGGGCTATTAACTATATGAGATGGGAGATGATTCCACTCTTGGATGCTGCGGGGAAAGAATGAGTGTCTAAATATATCAGTGCTTGTCTGGTATGTATGGTATTTTAAGTTGTGGCTGCCTCTAGTGGATCGTATACTTGTAGGGTGTAGGTATGTGTCTTTGTCTATGTCAACTAACTTGTTTGTGATTTTGTATATCATCTGTTGTCTGTGTATTTGTCTTCTTGTTGCCAATGGGTCTAGTTTTGTGTCTTGTTTAAGCAAAGTGACTGATGTAGTGTGTCTGTAATCACGTCTGGCCCATCTTGCAGTTTTGTATTTTATAAAACCAAGATACACAATACACAATACTGTACTCACATACACACGGTGTTTGTTGGTAATGTGATGTGATGTGATGTGACCCGGTGTAAGGAAACAACCCTCAGGTCTCAATATTCAAGTAATTCAACACATCCACCTTCTGTAACACATTCAATTATAACACATGTGATGACTGACTGGTGTGTGTGTGTGTGTGTGTGTCAGTGTGTCAGTGTGTGTGTGTGTTATTTCCGTGTGTCACCACCATCAGACACACACACACACACACACACACACAAACACGTGCTCATTTTAGGTATTTATCTTGTTGACTCGGTAGTCTGTACAGGTTAAGTTCCGGTAGTCTGTACAGGTTAAGTTCCGGTAGTCTGCTGCTGTGGTCTTGGTTTGGTTAGCTAAGGTCAGGTCAGGTCAGGTCAGGATAATTTTAAAATTGCCCCATTTGAATATGACCTATCTTGGAAATTTTAGAAGAAAAAGACATATAAATAAAGTGTCTTAATATATTATAAATAAAGACATAGAAATAAAGTGTCTTAATATGTTATAAATAAAGTGGTTAAAGAAGGTAAAAACATCGTAATAGAGAACGGCAATAAAATAGATAATTACCGTCATGATAATTGAAAAAATGGTATTACTACAGAAGTACCGTGTTCTTGGTTAGGGTCGCCCAGTGTTACCACATCCGGCTACGTTAGGTCCCGGGAATTGGCCTCGGTCACTTTAGGATAGTTTACACCAGTTATATCCCGGTAGTTTGTCCAGGTTAGGTCCCGGTCAGGTTAGGTCCCGGTCAGGTTAGGTCCCGGTCAGGTTTGGTCAGGCTCCAAATTATGTTTGTAATCTCTCGGACAAGCACCATAAATGAAAAGTGTCTGAGAATTATTATTTAAAATTTTTGATATTGTTATAAGTACGGTACTGAATATGTCCATAGCTCGTTATCTCAGTCATATATATTTAACACTGCCAGTTAGGTCACAGTACATAGTTTGCCCTGGTTAGGTCCCAGTAGTTTGCCCTGGTTAGGTTCTGGTAGTCTGCTGTGGTCTAGGTTAGGTTAGCTGAGGCTAATTTTCAAATTCTACATATACAATATACCCTAGGTTAGGTTAGGTCTGGGAAATAAAATAGTGTTCCATGTACAGTTGGCAAAAGAAGTACTGTATTATTTGAGTTAATATCAATGTAAGTGTTCCAATACATTTTTGCTGAGTGTACAGTTGGCAAAAAACATTTTGTTACCGTACCATCCGTACATTAATTTTAACATGGGTAAGCTGTGTAGGGCTGGTACTCTGCTGACTGGGCAGCTGTTGGTGCCTCATTATCCGAGACAGGTATCGTCTTAGCCACGGCCAATAATACTTGGGCTGCGGCAGTGACAACTTTTTTGTATAAAAAGTTTAGCTGATTTTGAGTGTTCAAGAACTCTTACTAATTAACTATTCATTATTAAACATAACTAAATGCATTTGAATATTTTAGAACAAGAATAACCTTGAAATACCCAGAAACAAGAACATGAAGGAAAACCCTTCAAAAGCTCCGGCTCTTAATGATTCAAGTGAAATAATAAAATATCCATATGTAAAGGTCTCAAAAATATTAATTATATTTTATCTGGATTTTCGTATTCATATGGTTATATTGAAATTTTGAAAATGAACCCTTTTTATTGAGGGTGAACCCCTCGGTTGAACCTCTTAAATATTGGTTGAACCCCTTTTAAGAAGTGGTCACCCCAAGAAGAAAAAAAATATGATAATAATAATAATAATAAATGATTCAATGTCGGTAAAATAAAATGGATGGGAGGAAGAGAGTGAGTGAGTGAGTTGAACCCCTTTTAAGAAGTGGTCGCCCCAAGAACAATAATTACGATAAAACCTAGAGCTCTAGGCTTAGGCCGGATCTAAAAATAGCACTGGGTGAAACAATGTCATTCCTACTTGAATATCCCATGAAACACTGAGGGCTGGGTATGGAGGGTGTGCCTGGGTGGCCCTCGCATCATGCCTGGCTCACCAGTCAGGCGTACCAACATTACATCACACTATTAAAATAATGGTAACAAAACTTTTTTTGCTGACTGTACAAGAGATCCATTTGTCCTTATTAATTCAAGCCATATTAATCCACCACAGGTATGTGTCTTTATTAAAACCATATTAATCCACCACAGGTATTTATTATAACCATATTAATGCACCACAGATATTGTCTTTATTATAACCATATTGGTGCACCACAGGTATTGTCTTTATTAAAACCATATTGATGCACCACAGGTATTGTCTTTATTAAAACCATATTGATGCACCACAGGTATTTATTATAACCATATTAATGCACCACAGGTATTTATTATAACCATATTGATGCACCACAGGTATTGTCTTTATTATAACCATATTGATGCACCACAGGTATATATTATAACCATATTAATGCACTACAGATATTGTCTTTATTATAACCATATTGATGCACCACAGGTATTTATTATAACCATATTAATGCACTACAGATATTGTCTTTATTATAACCATATTAATGCACCACAGATATGACCCAGCCATCCACAGTGACGGTGAACAACTGGACGCGGTGCAGCAGAAACTGTTGGACCGCTACTCCAAGATCTCGGCCTCCGTAATCGACGAGGCTTACTCCGCCGTACGCTCACTCCTCGGCACGTCCCTCCACTCCATACAGAAGTTCTACGCACACTCCACCTGGATCGAACAAGGCAATACTGGTATCCTGGAGGGTCTGGGTATTCCCGACAACACCTTCGATGGTATGCTGGCCGAGGCGACTGAAGATGTGTGTACCTCTTGTCCTTCATCTCAGGTTGGTCTAATAGCTCTTCAGGTATTTTGTTAATTATTGGTAGTGTATATATTTGATCAGGTATTTCAGTATCTCAGGTGTTTTTGTGTTAATTGGTAGTGTATATATTTGATCAGGTATTTCAGTATCTCAGGTATTTTTATGTTAATTAGTATTGGGTATTTCAGTATCTCAGGTATTTTTATGTTAATTGGTAGTGTATAATTATATATGATCAGGTATTTCAGTATCTCAGGTATTTTTATGTTAATTGGTAGTGTATAATTATATTTGATCAGGTATTTCAGTATCTCAGGTATTTTTATGTTAATTAGTATTGGGTATTTCAGTATCTCAGGTATTTTTATGTTAATTGGTAGTGTATAATTATATATGATCAGGCATTTCAGTATCTCAGGTATTTTTATGTTAATTGGTAGTGTATAATTATATTTGATCAGGTATTTCAGTACGGTATCTCAATTGTTATGTTAATTGGTAGTGAATTAATTTTGATCAGGTATTTCAGTATCTGAATTGCTTTTTATGTTAATTGGTAATATATTTGATCAAGTACAGGACTGTATTTTAATATCTCAGGTGTTTACATGTTAAAGGGAGAGTATACTTTTGGTAGATTGGAGCACCTTGATTCCTCCAAACTATGCCAAGAAACAGAACCAGAGGAACAAAAATAATGGTGGCCTGTTGCTTAAAATAGTTTGGAGGAATAATTTGCTCCGTATTTCTCAACACTGTACCCTCCCCCCCTTAATTGGTAGTGTATTTATTTGATCAGGTATTTTTACTTTACCATCACATCTTTCCTTTCAATGCAGGAATACTGTACTGTTGTTTTGTTAATGTATCCATCTACAGTACACTGCTATCACCTACCATAATGTGTGTCTGTTATTTTGTATTTCAATGTATAGATACTGTACTATTTTTATTTTTTTTTATGTTAGGTAATCTATCTGTTATTTTTTTCAGTGTAGGAATTACTGTACTGTACTGTTATTTTGTTAATGTAGGCTATATCTCTCTGCTAATCCTTTCAATGTATGGATACTGCTTTTTTTTTGTTTTTGTTTTTTGGTTAGGTAATCTATCTGTTATTTCATTGAATGTAGAGATGCTGTGTTTTCTTAAGGACCCTATGATGTAGTCAGAAAATAGGAGGTTTGTGGAGTCCTTCAAACATTGCCAGGAAACGCCACCCATATGGAAGGTGTTTGTTTCGTGGCTTAGTTAGGAGGAATCAGAAGCCTCCAATTTTTATACACGATCTCAGGGACCTTAATGTGTTTCTCTCTGCTTCTCTTTTCAATATAGGGATACTGTTTTTTTTTTAGTTAGGTTATATGTTAATGTAACCGCTTGAAATAAGTAAAGTTAGAAATAAAGTTAGAAGCAGGAAATTATTGTACATATATACGTATGTACTGGTCTTTTTGTTAGCTTATATCTCGCCTATTTCTTTGAGTGTAGAGAATGATACTGTATTTTGTTAAGGTATCCTTCTGCTACAAACACATCCCACTGCCTCTCTTACTCACCATCATACTATATTATGTGTCATTTCAAATTAAAGATACAGTACGGTAATGGTCTTTTTGTTAGGTTATCTATCTGCTATTTCTTTTCTTGAGTGTAGAGAAACTGTATTTTGTTAATGTATCCCACTGCATTTCTTACTTGCCATCATAATGTAAGTGTCTTTTCTATGTAGTGAATGGCCTTTATGTTAACTTATCTCGGCAATTTCTTTGAGTCTAGAGAATTTGTATTTAGTTATTGTATCCCTCTGCTACTAAGGCATCCCACTAACTACCTCTCTTACTTACTTACTTACTTACTTGCTTTTGAATGCAGGGATACTGTAGTGGTAATGTTATCTCTGGTGCGGGTCTGAGCAGCGGTTACTACACATACCCCTCGGAGCTCGGAGCCAGCCAACTGGTACCCAAACCTACCACGGGTATGTAATATATTATCCAGGTGTGTTTTGACAATACAGTATCTCCGGGAAGTAAGTGTACCAGGAATATTATTATTACATACAGCCTGTTATATCACACTAACACAAGAGGTAGTAAGTGTAGTATGAATATTATTACACACTAAAACATGAATATTATTACACACAAACACATGAATATTATTAAACCATGAATATTATTACACACAAACACATGAATATTATTAAACCATGAATTACACCATGAAAATTATTACACACAAACACATGAATATAATTACACACTAACACATTAATATCACACTTAACACAACAGGAGGCAAGTGTAGCCACGGCGGTTCGCTGGACGTCAGCTCTTACGACGAGGCGAAGGGCGGCGTGAACAAGGACACCACATCACCGTGCTTCTCACCCCATCACAACCTGCACGCCGACGCAGCCGAGGCGGCGGTCCAGGCCACAGACTACTACCTGAAGCACACGGAGAAGATGATTGGGATGATTAAATATCGCCTCCTGTTTGATCTGTACCAGGGAACGGCTCTCTCCGTCTCCATCGATACAACCGGTAATGTATTGTTGTATGCTGGGGAATGTCTTGTATTTTATCCAGTTTTAAGGTAATGTATTTTATCGAGTTTTAATGTAATGTATTTTATCGAGTTTAATGTGTTGTACTGAATGTAATGTATTTTGTGTATATTATGTTGTATTGAATGTAATGATTTGATCAAGTTTAATGTGTTGTATTGAATGTAATGTATTTTATTGAGTTTCACGTAATATATTTTATTTAGTTTAATGTGTTGTATTGAATGTAATGTAATGTATTGACTTAAATGTAATGTATTTTATTTATTTTAATGTGTTGTATTGAATGTAATGTAATGTATTGACTTAAATGTAATGTATTTTATTTATTTTAATGTGTTGTATTGAATGTAATGTAATGTATTGACTTAAATGTAATGTATTTTATTTATTTTAATGTGTTGTATATTTGGGGATGATAAAAACTTTTGGTGCATTGGAGGTCTTGTTCTACCAAAGCATTTAGGATGATGTTGCCAGATATTGACTGTTTTGTATTGCCATTGCAGGTTCCATGGGTGAAGACATAGAGGGTGTGAAAGATCAGGTTGCACAGATTGTTGCAAACACTGTCACAGAAGTGTATATTCTTTCTCAGTTCAATGACCCAGGTGAGTTGAGGAGAGAGAACACACACACACACACACACACACACACACACACACACACACACACACACACACACACACACACACACACACACACACACACACACACACACATACACACACACACACACACACACACACACACACACACACACATACACACACACACACACACACAGAGGTCATTCAGTGCTTGGATGTTTGGGTCTTGAAAGATGAATGTTGAATGAGACGGGAAAAATGTACAGTTGCCAAAATAGATATTGCGACAAATCTTGATAGAACTTTAACCATAGTAATATCCACAACTATTTGTAGGGACTATAAAGCATGTATAACAGAAGGAAATATACATATCCTTCTGTATTTGTAGGGACTATAAGCATGTATAACAGAAGGAAATATACATATCCTTCTGTAATACATACTTATAATCCCTACAAACAATTATGGACATTAATATATTTAATGTTGTATCAATAGTTGTCGCAATACCTCTTTTGGCAACTGTACACTCGCAATCCAAAATATTTAACCAGGTCTTGTTGAAGTTTCGAATCATTTGACATACTAGTGAACCAATTACAACTCTTATCCTGTTTTATATTTGCTTGAACTCACTTAATACTCAATCAGGCTATTTGAAGCAAGCCTGGATATATATTTTGGATTGCGAGTGTACTATCACAGTCTTGTCCAATGATTTAATATAACTTGTGAAACATAATGAAAGCCCCACCATAGTAACATTGAGACCCAGTATATTTAATCCTCTACCACCAGATTTCACGACACAACTTTTGTCTTTGCTAGTACACTCGCTGACCAAAAAATCTAACCCGCCCGAGATCTGAAGCTGGCGGTTTCTGGATGACAGCCCACCCATACCTCCACAAGGCCACACACATACAGTCGTGGTCGAATATAATCATCCATATAGGGGTAACCCACGTAAGAGTTTGACAGCGTTCCTCTGTTCCTTAGCTGATAAACTTCCAATAAATAGGTTAACTACCATCTTTTAATTTACTACAAGCAGCTACACACTACTTAAAACAATAACATCATATGTGAACGTGAAAACATTACACAGTAAATTGTTTGAGATACCCATATGTGGATGATTATTATTGACCACGACTGTACATCAAATCAATGGAGGTCTTAGGTGAGCTGTCGTCCATAAACTGCCTGCAACAGATCTCCAGCTTCAACTCGGGTGGACTAGAGATTATGTATTGCTATACTCTGTTCAAAATTTGTGTTCCATTTTCCTCTATCTATCTGTCTCTATTTCTATCTATATCTTTATATCTATATCTATTTTTATCTATATCTTTCTATCTATCTCTATCTGTCTCTACTTCTATCTATATCTTTCTATCTATCTCTATCTGTCTCTACTTCTATCTATATCTTTCTATCTATCTCTATCTGTCTCTGTTTCTATCTATCTCTTATCTGTCTATCTATCTATCTATATATTTCTATCTATCTAAGCATAAGAGGCCAACGGAACACAAGTTTTGAACAGACTATAGTTTACTTCAGGATGCTGGAGACAATAATATACAGTAGGAGGAATTAACACACATAAGATGAACTTTCAGGATCATTGTTTGAGTTTGTAAATGTTCCAGATGCTGTACCAAAACATGACAACTCTTTTCAGTTCATAAAATTTCAGTTTATTAAAGTTTGAGATCATAAAGTTTCAGTTCATTAAGGTTCAGTTCATTAAGGTTCAGTTTATTGAAGTTTGAGTTTATTAAAGTTTCAGATCATAAAGTTTCAGTTTATTAAAGTTTGAGTTTATTAAAGTTTCAGATCATAAAGTTTGAGTTCATAAAGTTCCCCGATGCTGTACCTAAACGTGCCAATTGTTATCACGTTGAACTGACCTTTGCCATTGTCAGGGTGTGGACCGGTATACAAGACCTATGATCCCGACGAGTTCCTTGATGCCGTTAATGCCTTGTATCCCAACGGTGGTGGTGACGGACCGGAGCTCTTCTGGTGTGGATTACAAGTAAGTATATAAGTGGTGGTGGTGGAGGGATGACTCTAGGCCCAGGGATGGTAAAAGGAATAACAAACCACAGAGAGAGGGACAAACTACACAGTGAAGGGCACTCGCACGCACACACTCACACACTCGCACGCACGCACGCACGCACTCACACACACACACACACACACACACACACACACACACACACACACACACACACACACACACATACACACACACACACTCACTCACTGTGTGTGTATATGGGTGTGTAATGTACTAAGAGGGTTTACTGTACACACATTCATTACAAACAGTACTATATACACACAGTGGAAAACAAGGCATTACTGTAAAGGCAGCTTGCTTCATGATGGATATGTAAACACAAAACTCTTCCCCCCCCCCCCCCCCCCCCCTTTACCCCTCAGAAAGCCCTGAGTGAGACGCCTGATTACGGTGACGTGTTCTGCTTCACCGACGCTGAGGCCAAAGATGGGGAACTGATGGACGGTGTTATCAGCCTGGCACAGCGACAGAACAACAAGGTATGATGGATTGGCATTAAGGAACCCTGTGATGTAGTCAGAAAATTGGAGGTAAATGAGTCCTTTAATTATTGCCATGAAACGCCACCTACTGTATATGGAAGGAGCTTGTTTCATGGCATGGTCAGAAGGAATCAGAAGCCTCCAATTTTTATGCATGATCACAGGGTCCTTAACTTAAGGAAGGCTATATAGAAGAAAGAAGATTGTTAGTACAGTACCATTTTGTAACTTCAGGAAGGCTGTATAAAATATTGTCATTACCATTTTGTAGCTTAAGGAACACTATATAAAATATTGCCTGTACCATTTTGTAACTCCAGGAAGGCTGTATAAAAGATTGTCAGTACAGTCATGCCATATATTATAATCTGTTGGTGGTACAGTAATTATATATACAATATTTACCTCTTGTTCCCCTTCAGGTTACAGTAATTCTTAGTGACATATTGACCAGGAATCATTGTCAGTACAGTAAATACCGAGACAGGCAGTGTTCATGGATTCGAGAAATACGCACGTTTTCTACACCTAATAATCTCGAGTCTATGAACATCGCGTGCCTCGGTGAAGCACGTGAGGCGACAGGACTTTTGCCCACCGACTATACATTGATAATACAGTTGTTGTTGATGTTCTCCCGGGGTAGAATGGCCTCCTGCCCCACAGACCCCTTGTACGCTCTGGTCGCAGTGAAAAAACAAATTACAATAAGAGAGGAGCTGGCCTTGTTATACAGTATTTCTCTATTGTTTCTCTTCAGGTTACAGTTATTCTTAGTATGTACAGTGATTATACAGTATTTCTCTATTGTTTCTCTTCAGGTTACAGTAATTCTTAGTACTTAAAGTGATTATACAGTATTTCTCTATTGTTTCTCTTCAGGTTACAGTTATTTTTAGTATGTACAGTGATTATACAGTATTTCTCTATTGTTTCTCTTCAGGTTACAGTAATTCTTAGTATGTACAGTGATTATACAGTATTTCTCTATTGTTTCTCTTCAGGTTACAGTAATTCTTAGTACATAAAGTGATTATACTGTATTTCTCTATTGTTTCTCTTCAGGTTACAGTTATTCTTAGTACATAAAGTGATTATACAGTATTTCTCTATTGTTTCTCTTCAGGTTACAGTTATTTTTAGTATGTACAGTGATTATACAGTATTTTTCTATTGTTTCTCTTCAGGTTACAGTTATTCTTAGTATGTACAGTGATTATACAGTATTTCTCTATTGTTTCTCTTCAGGTTACAGTTATTCTTAGTATGTACAGTGATTATACAGTATTTTTCTATTGTTTCTCTTCAGGTTACAGTTATTCTTAGTACATAAAGTGATTATACAGTATTTCTCTATTGTTTCTCTTCAGGTTACAGTTATTCTTAGTACATAAAGTGATTATACAGTATTTCTCTATTGTTTCTCTTCAGGTTACAGTTATTCTTAGTACATAAAGTGATTATACAGTATTTTTCTATTGTTTCTCTTCAGGTTACAGTAATTCTTAGTACATAAAGTGATTATACAGTATTTCTCTATTGTTTCTCTTCAGGTTACAGTTATTCTTAGTACATAAAGTGATTATACAGTATTTTTCTATTGTTTCTCTTCAGGTTACAGTAATTCTTAGTACATAAAGTGATTATACAGTATTTCTCTATTGTTTCTCTTCAGGTTACAGTTATTCTTAGTACATAAAGTGATTATACAGTATTTCTCTATTGTTTCTCTTCAGGTTACAGTTATTCTTAGTACATAAAGTGATTATACAGTATTTCTCTATTGTTTCTCTTCAGGTTACAGTTATTCTTAGTACATAAAGTGATTATACAGTATTTCTCTATTGTTTCTCTTCAGGTTACAGTTATTCTTAGTACATAAAGTGATTATACAGTATTTCTCTATTGTTTCTCTTCAGGTTACAGTTATTCTTAGTACATAAAGTGATTATACAGTATTTCTCTATTGTTTCTCTTCAGGTTACAGTTATTCTTAGTGATATATTGACCAAGAATCAGGAGAAGCAGGAAGAGAGGAAAGGTGAAGGACGGGATTTAATCACCGGTATTGACGGGTACCAGAGGCTCGTCGCTGCCACCGGTGGACTCCTCATCAGTGCAGAGAAATTTGACATTGATGAAATTGCAAACATCATCGGAAGCAGCGTAGCAAATGCCACAGTAAGTTACGGGGTGTGTAGTGAAGTAATCCAAGTATCACGTCTGGATGTAAGTAGAGGCTTTATTGGACTAAACGGACAAGTGCATATTGTACGAGAGGCGAGTGAAGAATGACCCTAATGACCCTAGTGATACAGAAAGCAGAGATCACCTTTCTAAAGAGTCATAGAACCAAATGAATTACACAATGAATAACACTCGAAACAATAAAAGGGTCAAACACCATCAAACACCATCAACTCGTTAATCCCAAATCGTTTCACAATTATAGGATCTTTCCAACTTATACTACAGGGGTTATATAGTACAGTACTGTGTTGGTGGTAAGTCTGGTGTAACTAACTAATTCCTTCAGGCAACAACAGTGGGCCACCAATTCTTTTGTTAATTATTATGGTCCCGTTTCTTGGCATATGTTGGAGGAATCAAAGGCACTCCAATGTACAGTTGCCCACACATGAATCTGGTATGCCTCGCTACTTGTGAGATTCCTACAACAGAAAGGAAAGTGAGCAAAAGTTATAGTTTGTTGACAAGCAGACAGTAATAATATTTTACTGTATGTCTATCAACAAACTACATCTTTTTTCACTTTCCTTTCGTTGTAGCCACCTCACAAGTAACGAGCCATACCAGCTTCATGTGTAGCCAACTGTACCAAAACTATACACTCTCCTCAATTTGACATAATCAGTGATGAATTTGGATCACTCTCCTGCTATCTGTTTCAGAGGTGAGGACACTTTGAGTGGGGTTTGTGTCTTTTGGTCCTCAGTATCCTCAGAAAATTGGGGGTAAACGAGTCCTTCAGTTATTACCACGAAACGCAACCTATATGGAAGGAGTCTGTTTCGTGGCATGGTCAGGAGGACTCGGAAGCCTCCAATTTTCATACACGATCACAGGGTCCATAAAGGGAGATTCTCTGTTGGTAATTTAGAAGGCTACTGGTTTATCCTAACTACAGTATACCAGAAAACAAGACGCCCTCAGTGGTGCCGTACTAATGAGGCATCAGTTTATTTGGTGGCATAGTAGGAGGAATCACAGACCTACTAATTCACCAACAAAAAAAATCTCCCCTTAAGGACCCTGTGATCGTGTTTGAAAATTGGAGGCTTCTGATTCCTCCTGACCATGCCACGAAAGAATCTCCTGTAGGTGTGTGTGTTTCATGGTAATAGTGAAAAGACTCACTGACCTCCAATTTTCTGACTACATCACACAGGGTCCATTAACATTGCCAAACTGATCACTGGTGACTTTGGCTGTGTGTATTTACAGCCGACAGCATAAATTTGCATCCATCTCATGTACAGTACAGTACTTGATAATGCTAATATGACCAGATAGTTGCATTCTGAACCAGTTTCTATCCAGACAACTTGTGTTATTTATTATATGTGAAGTGGATCTATCATCTCTGTGTTCAAATTGTGTTACATCAATATTGCTCAAACATACGTACTGTAGATAGAAATGAAGAGAACTTATGCTGCCGACTGTACAGTCACAAATACTAATAAATGTCCAGGTGTGCTTGGAATACCTAAATAGAGATTGTAAATGAATGCACAAAAAAATCAGCATTGGAATATAGAGTTCGTTGGTGAATTGGAGTGTTCAAAGGTTCAACCCGAGTTATATACACTCTCCTCTTTTTTTTATGTGAGGTTAGGTTCCTGAAGGGAATTTCGCATAAAGTAAATTGTACATTTCCATAAGAAATAATGATACTTTAACTTGAAAATGGAGCCTCCTTGTTCGTGTTATTTTAAGAGTTTGTGTAAATTGCATTTATTTAATTTTTTTCATGATATGCACTATTTCAAATTCGCATAAATTAAACTCGCATAAAAAAGAGGAGAGTGTACTGTATACTTATTAATGCTCATGACTGTGTACCTATTAAGGTGGTAATTCACTTTTGTTTACATTGGAGTGCTTTGATTCCTCCAAAATATCCCAGGAAACAGGACCAGATGAACAAAAATATTGGTGTCCTGTTGCTTGGAATAGTTTGGAGGAATTATTTGCTCCAGATATACCAACACTGAACTTTCCCTGTAAGTATAAATGTATGTTAATGTGTATGTGTATATATGTGTGGGTATGTGTGTGTATATATATGTGTGTGTGTGTGTGTATATATGTGTGTGTGTGTGTGTATATATGTGTGTGTGTGTGTGTGTGTGTGTGTGTGTATATGTGTGTGTGTGTGTGTGTCATTGTGTGTGTGGGTGGGTGTATATATGTGTGTGTGTGTGTGTCATTGTGCGTGCGTGTCTGTGTGTGTGTGTAATTGTATGTTAATTAATTAATGGTGGTGACTGTACTCCCCCCCCCCCCCCCCCCAGGTGACCATACTACAGCAGGAGACGAGTGCCGACCTGAGTGTTGAGGTGCCGATTGACGACTCCGTGTTTGACTGTGAACTGCGCATCTCTGGTCAGACTAACACAGCCTTCTTCACTGATCCTACAGGTAAACACAACTTAATCATCTATAGTATCTATCTGTATCTGTTTATCTGTCTTTATATCTATCTATCTATCTGTATCTGTTTATCTGTCTGTATATCTACAGTGTATGTAATCTGTCTGTATATCTATCTATCTATCTATCTGTTTATCTCTCTGTATATCTATCTATCTATCTGTATCTGTTTATCTGTCTGTATATCTATCTATCTATCTATCTATATCTGTTTATATGTCTGTATATCTATCTATCTATCGGTATCTGTTTATCTGTCTGTATATCTATCTATCTATCTGTATCTGTTTACCTCTGGTCAGACTAACAGCCTTTTTCACTGATCCTACAAGTAAACACAACTTAATTATCTATTTGTCTATCTGTCTGTATATCTATCATTATCTGTATCTATTTATCTGTCTATCTATCCATTTAGCTATCTATATCCATTTAGCTATCTATCTATCTGTCTATCTATCCATTTAGCCATCCATCTATTCATTTGTCTATCTGTCTATCTATTTTTCTATTCATCTAGCTATTTATCTATTTATTTATCTATCTTGTATCTATATTTATCTATTATTCTGTGGTGCATACGATGACATGGTACCGGTACACTGGATGTTCTTGCATACCACTCCTTTCTTTTTTTTACTACATAACATCACAGGGTCACTTTAATTAACCTTTTTTTCTTTGACTACATACATCAGAGGGTTCCTTAATTAACCTCTTTTTCTTTGACTACATACATCAGAGGGTTCCTTAATTAACCTCTTTTTCTTTGACTACATACATCAGAGGGTTCCTTAATTAACCTCTTTTTCTTTGACTACATACATCAGAGGGTCACTTTAATTTAAACCTTTCTTCTGACTGTATTCATTCCTACAGGCAAATCTTACGACCTGATGGATAGGATCGGCCTGGAGGCGGAGTCTGGCGTTGAGGTGATCACACACACCGACACCCTCAAGGCGGTGCGATGGTTGTCCCCGAGTGCAGGCATGTGGGTCCTCACCACCACACTGGCCGACCCCACACACTCCATCACACTCCAGGCCACGTCAACACTGGACTTCCTCAATGACTTTGCGGTGCTGGATCCCTCGCCTCCCCACCCACACTATCGTCCCATTGAAGGACAACCCCTCATGAGTGAGTCTTGTTTACCGTAGTGATGTTTACCGTAGTGATGTTTACCGTAGTGATGTTTACCGTAGTGATGTTTACCGTAGTGATGTTTACCGTAGTGATGTTTACCGTAGTGATGTTTACCGTAGTGGTGTTTACCGTAGTGATGTTTACCGTAGTGGTGTTTACCGTAGTGATGTTTACCGTAGTGATGTTTACTGTAGTGATGTTTACCGTAGTGATGTTTACCGTAGTGATGTTTACCGTAGTGATAGTATAAGAGGCAAGGGAGTCTTGTTAGGAACCCGGTATGCAAGGTCTATAGCAGTGTGTGTTTAGGGAGTAATACAAGTTGGTGACAGTTGTTGTTGTTATTGTTGTAGTTCCCCATATTAAAACACTATGCAATGACTAACCCTCCAACCCCCTTCACCCCTCTATCCTCCCCTGCCATCCCACCATCCTACCCACCACACACACCAACAACTAACCTTCTCTTCCCTTCCTTTCTATCCTATCCACCACACACACACACCAACAACTAACCTTCCCCTCCCACCCCACCATCCTACCCACCACACACACACACACACACACACACACACACACACACACACACAGCAACAACTAACCTTCTCCCTTCCCTTCCTTTCTATGCTACCCACCACACACACACACACCAACAACTAACCTTCCCCTCCCACCCCACCATCCTAGCCACCACACACACACACACACACACAGCAACAACTAACCTTCTCCCTTCCCTTCCTTTCTATGCTACCCACCACAGATACCATATACTACCTAGAGATAACACTGGTGGGACATTTGGAGAGTGACGTGGCTGTAGTGAGTGCCATCCAGTTTGTTGACAAAGTGAGTACCTCCACTGTACAGATGAGCAAGTAGAAAGTACAAGTAAAATAGGAGTGTATAATTATGGCCTCATCTGGTTACCACTCAAAATTTCAGTGATTCATGTTCCACTTTACATTGGTTCTGGAGTCCTATTTAGTGATTCAGTGATAAAAATACCAGGGTTTACTACAAAGAACTGAAAGATATTGCTATTTACACTCATATTTTTCTTGCACTTTCTACTGCGCTGTACATACTGCACTGTATACATACATGCATACATACATACATACCAGGTGCTAACATCACTATTGTATTGAATCTACTGTCCCTTACTGCACATACATACATACATACATACATACGGGGTGCTAACATCGCTAATGAATCCACTGTCCCTTACTACACATACATATGGGGTGCTAACATCGCTAATGACTCTGCCATTCCATATTAATCATTTATTAATCATTAACTATCCAGAAATCTAAGACCTTCTAATTCACCACCAAAATAAAATAATTTCCCGCATTAAGGCCCCTGTGATTGTGTATGAAAATTGGAGGCTTCAGATTCCTCCTATCTAGGCTATGCCACGAAACAAGGTCCTTCCATATAGGTGTGTGTGTGTGTGTGTTTCATGGAATATTTGAAGGATTCATTTTACCTCCAATTTTCTTACTACATCACAGGGGATTCCTTAAGAGGGTGTGGGAGTAGGGGACAGGCTTGGGGGGGGGGGGTGTTTGGGGGTGCGGGAATAGGGGGACAGGCTTGGGGTGGGTAGAAAGCCTGTAACCTATTCCCACACACCCCTAACCCCCTCTCCTCATGCCTGTTCCATACTCCCTCACCCCCCCCAAAAAAAACAACAACAAATACCTGACCCCCCCCACCACCCCTAAGCCTGTCCCCATATTCCTACACCTCCTTTTTAATACACATGTAAATTTATTCTTGAGCAGACAGGGGTTGTGCTGAGGGAGGTGTACTATCCGTTTGATGCCAAGGATCAGGCCTACATCCGCACCGACCCACTCCCCGACCAACCCTTCTATATCAGGGTGGTCGGGTTCCTTGGTTCTGGTAGGTCCTGCTATGTACAGTTGCCAAAAAAGGTATTGCGACAAACTATTGATAGAACTTTAACCATAGTAATATCCACAACTATTTGTAGGGACTATAAAGCATGTATAACAGAAGGAAGTATACATATCCTTCTGTAATACTGTACATACATACATGTACATACTGTATGAACAGCCACAATCAGATATCCACCGATGCTTTCCTTCCATCGTAGTAAATATTATCTTGGTAATAAAGAACGACACGTGTATGATTTTGCAGCACCTCATAATAATAATTGAGGGGGTTGCTTGAGTTGACGTAAGGTGTTGTTGTCGTATGATTATATTTTGATACGATACTTATTTACTTGCACGATGGAAGGAAAGTGTGGGTGGATATTGGATTGTGACTGTACCGTTGTGGACATATGAAACTGACACACCTGAAACGGGACCCCTTGTTAAGCATATTGTAGGATGAGACGTGTGTGTGTGTGTGTGTGTGTGTGTGTAGAGGCGACTTGTTCTATTCTATGCTAGATAAGGTGTGTGTGTGTTAGTTTGTGTGTGTAAGTGCCGTGTTCTGTTCTATGCTGGATAAGTGTGTCTGTTTTTTCGTGTCCATAACTGTACTTGAAGAAAGAGGTGGAAAAAAAAATAATGGAGAAGTTTATTAGATAGATGTTAAATTACTGTACTAATATTTATTAAGGTACGATTGGTAGGTAAACAGGAGTAGAGAGTCCACACCCAGGGAGGTATAAGTATAGTCGGTGGCAAAAGTCCTGTCGCCTCACTTGCTTCACCGAGGCCTGCGATGTTCATAGACTCGAATTGATTAGGTGTAGAAAACGTGTGTAATTCTCGAGTCCATGAACACTGTATATGCATCTTGGTGAGGTGACAGGAATTTTGCCACCAAGGGCTTCAGGAGAATCGAGACACTGTGTGTTTATAGAGACTTGAGAAACTGTTGTGTGGATTCTGTGTGTTTATAGAGACTTGAGAAACTGTTGTGTGGATTCTGTGTGTTTATAGAGACATGAGAAGCTGTTGTGTGGATTCTGTGTGTTTATAGAGACTTGAGAAACTGTTGTGTGGATTCTGTGTGTTTATAGAGACATGAGAAACTGTTGTGTGGATTCTGTGTGTTTATAGAGACTTGAGAAACTGTTGTGTGGATTCTGTGTGTTTATAGAGACATGAGAAACTGTGTGGATTCTGTGTGTACTGTATAATTTATAGAGACTCAATCTAGGAATGATGTGGATAATAATTTATATTTGTAGGTAACCGGTGGATGAGATACTCTGGAGTGGAGGTGTGGCCGGTGGAGACGGGGGTGGACCTGTATGCCACCTCGGAGGAACTCTCGGCCCACCCCGGAGAGTCGGCCACGGCTAACTTCCTGGTCACCAACTATGGCATCGAGTCCTACTTCACCATCACTGGCATTGACGACCTATACTTCCTGAAATTTATGGTCCCAAACAGGTAGGTAAATTAAGGACCCTGTGATTGTGTGTGAAAAGTGGAGGCTTCTGATTCCTCCTTACTATGCCATGAAACAAGCTCCTTCCATGTAGATGTGTGTGTTTTGTGGGAATATTTGAAGGACTCATTTACCTCAAATTTTCTGACTATATCACAGGGTCACTCAACCTTTAAAGAGCGGGTTTTGTTGCGGCCCATGCGCTCTCCAGCTCAGTCATATTTTGCTAAACGTAAATAAACCCCTGACGACTGTTAGCTTGTAACCTACTAAACCTACATACATAAATGATATGTGTGTGTGTTTAGTATTACAATGTGTGTATTTGGAGGTACAGTTGCCAAAAAAGGTATTGCGACAACTATTGATACAACATTAAATATATTAATGTCCATAGTTGTTTGTAAGGATTATAAGTATGTATTACAGAAGGATATGTATATTTCCTTCTGTTATACAAGCTTATAGTCCCTACAAATAGTTGTGGATATGTATTACAGAAGGATATGTATATTTCCTTCTGTTATACATGTTTATAGTCCATACAAATAGTTGTGGATATTACTATGGTTAAAGTTCTATCAATTATTTGTCGCATTACCTTTTTTGGCAACTGTACATATTTCAGTGAGTGAGAGTGTATGTTTAATATTACAGAGTGTTCCTGAGTAACAATGAATCTGTGGAGGTTGAGGCTCAGTTCTTTGTGCCCCTGGATGCCACACACGGTCAGGTCAGCACCGCCATCGTCACCGCACGCAGCGAACTCCAGACTCAGAATGTCAACTCGGCCATCGCGCACTTCATAGTACTATCATCGGTAAATTATTATCACATGATTTTATTATTTTCAGAACTTAATTATCGCATAAATAGGCTATTGCATAATTATCACCTGTCTCATCCTACCTTATATTACACACACACACACACTCACTCACTCATGCACTCCTACACACACACACACACACTCCTACACACACTCCTACACACACTCACACACTCCTACACTCACTCACTCCTACACTCACACACACACTCCTACACACACACACACACACTCCTACACTCACTCACTCCTACACACACACACACACTCCTACACTCACACACACACACACACACACACACACACACACTAACTTCTCTCTCGGTGATACAGGTTGTTGATTTGAGCTTACCAACATGTACACTGACCAACACACCAGACTGTA
The DNA here is from genome assembly GCA_034508575.1 of Petrolisthes manimaculis. Taxonomy (NCBI): domain Eukaryota; kingdom Metazoa; phylum Arthropoda; class Malacostraca; order Decapoda; family Porcellanidae; genus Petrolisthes; species Petrolisthes manimaculis. Next base: position 25,810 of record JAWZYT010004471.1, read on the forward strand.
CGGGTTACCTCACCAACGGGGTGTGTAGTGGACTCAACTGGACTGCCAACGTCATCTTCAGGGACTCGGGCTCAGGTAACTCCACAAAACGTTTTCCTTATAGCGTCTTGTATTTATTTTCCTTATATTGTATTGTATTATTTTCCTTATACCTGTACCATCTTGTATTATTTTCCTTATACTGTACTGTATTGTTTTTTTTGTTTTTTTCTTCTTCTGTGTTGATTATTACTCCTTGTTCTTGTTCTGTGTTCATTATTACCCCTTGTTCTTCTTCAATTGCAGTACAGTATATATATATATATATATATTTTTTTTTTTTTAATTTATAATTATATATAACCCCTTCTTGTTCTTTTCTGTGTTGATTATTACTCCTTCCTCTTGCCGTTCAGGTTTGTATAGCGTACATTCAGAACCGGAGCCATTGTCACTCACCACGACGGGACTGACCCCAGGCACCACCGGCGACGTGACGGCAGACTTTGTCCACTCGTGCTGCTCCCCCCAGGCCGTCCTCAGGGGAGTGGACGGCATGGGTAACGCCGGCGAGTGTAACGTTAACATGGGCATTCTCGGAGGTGAGTGGGTGTATGATATTTGTGTTTTAAAGCTTAATTATACATGAAAATTGTGTTTTAAAACTTAATTATACATGACAATTGTGTTTTAAAGCTATTTACATATGACAATTGTGTTTTAAAGCTATTTACATATGACAATTGTGTTTTAAAGCTTAATTATATATGACAATTGTGTTTTAAAGCTTATTTATACATGACAATTGTGTTTTAAAGCTTATTTATACATGACAATTGTGTGTTAAAGCTTATTTATACATGACAATTGTGTGTTAAAACTTATTTATACATGACAATTGTGTTTTAAAGCTTATTTATACATGACAATTGTGTGTTAAAGCTTATTTATACATGACAATTGTGTGTTAAAGCTTAATTATACATGACAATTGTGTGTTAAAGCTTAATTATACATGACAATTGTGTGTTAAAGCTTAATTATACATGACAATTGTGTGTTAAAGCTTAATAATACATGACAATTGTGTGTTAAAGCTTATTTATACATGACAATTGTGTTTTAAAGCTTAATTATACATGACAATTGTGTTTTAAAGCTTAATTATACATGACAACTGTGTGTGAAAGCTTATTTATACATGACAATTGTGTTTTGTGTTGGTTGTCTTGCAGGCGTGATTGAAAACTTCCACGTTGACACAGCAGAGGCCACATACCTCGTGTTGAAGTGGAACATAACACCATCTGACCTTCCCATTGATCACTACGACCTCAACACTGACTCCTCCATCATTCATCAGAGTCTGTGTAAAGAGGTACATGAACAGGACGAGGAAGGAAGGGATGGGGGGTGCGGAGGAAGGGATGGGTGGGATGGTGAGGTGCGGAGGATGGGGAATGGTGGGATGGTGAGGTGCGGAGGATGGAATGGGAGTGGAGGGGTGGGATGGATGAGGAAGGGATGAGATGGGTGAGGTGGGAGTGGAGGATGAGGAAGGGATGAGATGGGGATGGTGAGGTGCGGAGGATGGGATGGGATGAGATGGGGATGGTGAGGTGCGGAGGGTGGAATGGGAGTGGAGGGGTGGGATGGATGAGGAAGGGATGAGATGGGTGAGGTGGGAGTGGAGGATGAGGAAGGGATGAGAT
>JAWZYT010004471.1:32500-47500 GCA_034508575.1 Petrolisthes manimaculis
TTGAGAGAGTGAAACGTAATACTCTGAGATGGTTTGGACATGTAGAGAGAATGAAAGGTGAGGAGTTTGTAAAGAAAGTGTACGGAAGTGAACTTGTGGGCTGTGGTGTGAGAGGCAGACCACCAGTAAGATGGCAGAACAGAGTTGAAGAGTATAATAATAATAATAATAATTACAGTGTGCATTGTGTTGCTCTTCTTACAACCATAGAATTGTTGAATATAAATAGTTAGTTTTATTTTTTGCTCCTTTACTAACCTTTTTTTTTTTTTTTCCTTTATTAACCTTATTTTTACTTAATTATTAACCTTATTTTTGCTTCATTATTAACCTTATTTTTACTTCATTACTAACCTTATTATTATACCTTTATTCCCTTTATTATTGCATGTTGTTGAGATAGAGAGAGACGGAAGTAGTTTGAAGGAATGATGGAATAGAGAGAATGTGAGATAATGGTGGAATAGAGAGAATGTGAGATAATGGTGGAATAGAGATAGAAAAGAAGGAAGAGATGAGAGATAATGGTGGAATAGAGATAGAAAAGAAGGAAGAGATGAAGGGGAATGATGGAATAGAGATGGAAGAGATGTAAAGGAATAATAAAATAAAGATAGAAAAGAAGGAAGAGATGTGAGATAATGGTGGAATAGAGATAGAAAGGAAGGAAGAGATGAGAGATAATGGTGGAATAGAGATAGAAAGGAAGGAAGAGATGTGAGATAATGATGGAATAGAGATAGAAAGGAAGGAAGAGATGTGAGATAATGGTGGAATAGAGATAGAAAGGAAGGAAGAGATGAGAGATAATGATGGAATAGAGATAGAAAAGAAGGAAGAGATGAGAGATAATGGTGGAATAGAGATGGAAGAGATGTAAAGGAATAATAAAATAAAGATAGAAAAGGAAGGAAGAGATGAGAGATAATGGTGGAATAGAGATGGAAGAGATGTAAAGGAATAATAAAATAAAGATAGAAAAGGAAGGAAGAGATGAGAGATAATGGTGGAATAGAGATAGAAAAGAAGGAAGAGATGTGAGATAATGGTGGAATAGAGATAGAAAGGGAGGAAGAGATGTAATGTGAGATAATGGTGGAATAGAGATAAAAAGGAAGTAGAGAGTAGGAATGAAATAAGGGGGTGTGGGAATAGGGGACAGGCTTGGGGGGGTATAGGGGGGTGCAGGAATAGGGGACAGGCTTGGGGGTGTGCAGGAATAGGGGACAGGCTTGAAGGGGGGGTTTAGGGGGACAGGCTTGGTGGTGTATAGGGGGTGCAGGAATAGGGGACAGGCTTGAAGGGGGGGTTTAGGGGGACAGGCTTGGTGGTGTATAGGGGGTGCAAGAATATGGGGACAGGCTTGGGGTGGGTAGAAAGCCTGTAACCTATTCCCGCACCCGCCTAACCCCCCCCATGCCTGTCCCTTACTCCCGCACCCCCCACCTGAAAAAAACAACCCCCCAAGCCTGTCCCCCTATTCCCGCACCTCCTTAATAAATACAAAGATAGGATAGATATGGTTACATTACTTAATGATACAAAGATAAGATAAATTTGGGTTACAGTACTTGCTTAATAATACAAAGGAAGGATAGATATGGTTACAGTACTTAATACTGTACGAAGGAGAGATAGATTTAGGTACAGTACTTACATAATAAAAAAAAAATTGGTTACAGTACTCGCTTAATAATACAAAGATAAGATAAAATTGGGTACAGTACAGTACTGAGTTAGTAATACAAAGGAAAGATAGATATGGTTACAGTACTTAATAATACAAAGATAAGATAGATTTGGGTACAGTTCTGAGTTAGTAATACAAAGGAAAGATAGATATGGTTACAGTACTTAATAATACAAAGATAAGATAGATTTGGGTACAGTTCTGAGTTAAGTAATACAAAGGAAAGATAGATATGATTACAGTGCTTAATAATACAAAGATAAGATAGATTTGGGTACAGTTCTGAGTTAAGTAGGTGTGTAGACCAGATTTTCTCCTTGAGGTGTGTTGTGCTGTGGAGAAATATCCAGAGAAAGGCAAGAAGTTGTTTTTATATTGCATTTATGGATTTGGAGAAGGCATATGAGAAAGTCGATAGAGGTTGGAAAGTTGCTGGAGACAGTGAACCTTATTTTTACTTCTTTATTAACCTTATTATTGTTCCTTTATTAACCTTATTTTTTCTCCTTTATTAACCTTATTATTTCTCCTTTACTAACCTTATTTTTACTTCATTACTAACCTTATTATTGTTCCTTTATTAACTTTATTATTGTTCCTTTATTAACCTTATTTTTGCTTCATATTTAACCTTATTATTGTTCCTTTATTAACCTTATTTTTACTTCATTACTAACCTTATTATTTCTCCTTTATTAACCTTATTTTTACTTCTTTATTAACCTTATTATTGTTCCTTTATTAACCTTATTTTTGCTTCATTATTAACTTTATTATTGTTCCTTTATTAACCTTATTTTTACTTCATTACTAACCTTATTATTTCTCCTTTACTAACCTTATTTTTGCTCATTTATTAACTTTATTATTGTTCCTTTATTTTCCTTATTATTGCATGTTGTTGAGATAGAGAGGGACAGTGACAATCAGGGTGGAGAGTGAACAGAGTGAGTTCCTTAATTTGAATGTTGGGTTGAAACAAGGGTGTGTTATGTCCCCTTTGGTTGTTCAGTGTATACATGGATGGAATCATGAAGGAAATACATGTACAGGGAAGAGCAGTGGTAGACGTTGGTGTACCTCTGATAAAGGAGGGGAGTGAGTGGAAGTTGGCTGTGTTGCTGTTTGCTGATGATTTTTGACGTTTAGGATAGAGTAAGTTTTCTGTGTGTGTGTGTGCATGTGTGTGGTTTTTTTACAGTTCTGTTGAGTGACAATGAGTGGGAGTTGCAGCTAGGGTTTGGTGAATATTTTTGGAGATGTACAGTTGGACACATGAATGGGTGGTACAGCCCAAGTGAAACAAGGTCAATTTCTCCCATTATCAAGTTCTTTAGTGCCAAATAGGAGACATCAGGGGCAGAAGTCAGTATTGAGGATGGTAATATAAAGCAAGTACCTGATAATAGACACACAATGGTTACTCAAATGGGACAAGTATCTTTCACCACCTGGGCTGTACCACCCATTACTGTGTCCAACTGTACGTGTGTGAGAAATGGAACCTGAAGGTGAATGTGGCTAAGAGCAAAGTTATGATCTTTAAAAGGGGTACAACCACAGACTGTGAGGTGAGATTGAATGGTCAGGTTATGGAGAATGTCAGCTCATCTAAGTACTGTATTTGGGCAGTGTGATGAGTAGGCTAATGATGTGAGTTTAGAGGTTGAGGTGTAGGAGAGGGTACAACAGGGGAAGAGGGTTGTGGAAATGATGAAAGTACAGTAGTGACAAGGAATAGAGTAATGAGTATGGAAGTGATGAATATTTACATGATAGTGTGGTAATCCCGACACTGACATACGGGAGCGAAGCGTGGACAATGACGGAGAGATATACTGTAAATCAAGAGTTAGAAGGGTGGAAATGAGTTACTGTACTTGCGAGGTGCGTGTGGAGTAACATAGAGAGATAGACTGACGAATAAAGAAGTACATGAGCGATATAGTATTCTGACTTAGACTGACTATATCACAGGGTCCTTAAGGGGGTAATTCACTTGTGGTACATTGCAGTGCCATGATTCCAACAGTGTATGCCATGAAACAGGACCAACAAACGAACAAAAATAATGGTACAGTATTCAGGCTGTTGCTTGGAATAGTTTGGAGGATTCAGCTGCTCCAGATTTACCAACACAAAATTTCTCTCCTTAATGACTATTGTATTCTACTGTACTGTATGTATGTTAAGGGACCCTGTGTTGTAGTACAGTAGTAAGAAAATTGGAGGTAAATGAGTCCTTCAAATATTACCACGAAACACTCACACCTATATAGGAGCTTGTTTCGTGGCATGGTTAGGAGGAATCAGAAGCCTCCCATTTTTATACACGATCACAGGGTCCTAAATTAATGACTGCAACCCACTAGGGAAAATTTTATATATTTTTTAAGATGATAAACAAGAACGAACACAGCTGATGGGTTGTGAGATTTTGACGTGAACGGTTTTCCTGGTATCGTACATTGGTGGTGTTTGTGTGTGATTAAAACATAGATAGGATGATGATGGTGGTAGTGGTGGTGGGAACTGAAGCACCTGATGTGTGTGTGTGTGTGTGTGTGTGTGTGGTTGTGTGTGTGTGTGTGTGTGTGTGTGTGTGTGTGAGTCTGTAAAGGGGAAGTAAATAAGAGAAGGAGGAGACAGAGAAGAGGGATAACAAACATGAAGGGAAAAGGAGGGGACAGTGAAAGAGAGGAAGAAAGAAGGAGACAGAAAGGAAAAACCACAAACATTAAATAAAATATAAGAAGGAAAAGGAGGGACAGTGAAAGAGAGAAAAGAGGAAGAGGAGACACAGAGAGAGGAGGGATAACAAACAAGAAATAAAATGGAAAAAGGAAAAGAAGGGGATAGTGAAAAGGATGATTAAGGGAAGTAAATAGATTGTATAATGGGTAAGGAGGAGGATGAAGAAGAGGAGACAGAGAGAGAGGAGGGATAACAAACAAGAAATAAAATGGAAAAAGGAAAAGAAGGGGATAGTGAATAGGATGATTAAGGGAAGTAAATAGATTGTATAATGGGTAAGAAGAAGTAGGAGGAGGAGGAGACAAGAGACGAGGGATAACAAACGAATAAAAAAATATGTTAAGTTGCATATTGTTGATTCCCGAAAAAAATATGTTAAGTTGCATATTGTTGATTCCCGCAGCTGAGTTGTATACTGATAACACGGCCAAGGAAACTCTCATATCACACTCCTTCTCTCCTCCCTCCTGTCTTCCCTCCTTTCTTCCCTCCTTTCTCCCCTCCTTTCTCCCCTCCTTTCTCTCTTTCCGCCTTCCTCTCCTCCCTCCTCTCTTCCCTCCCTCCTCTCTTCCCTCCCTCCTCTCTTCCCTCCTTCCCCACCTCCCCTTTTTTCAACCCCCTCTCTTCCCTCCCCCCTCTCTTCCCTCCCCCCTCTCTTCCCTCCCCCCTCTCTTCCCTCCCCCCTCTCTTCCCTCCTTCCCCACCTCCCCTTTTTTCAACCACCTCTCCCCTCCCTCTTTCCCAACCTCCCCAATCTTCAAGCTCTCTCCTCCCTTTCCCCCAAACCACCCCCTCTTCCCTCCCTAACCCCTCCCTTCCCCCAACCCCTCTTTCCCTCCACCCCTCCCTTCCCCCAACCCCTCTCTTCCTCTAACCCCTCCCTCCACACCTCCCATACCAAACCCCCCCCCTCATTTTTCATCTTATGGTGTAGATAATAATAATACTAACAGTACAGTAGTTGAATCAGTGTGTCCATTTCAGCACCATCACCCCAACAACACCCATGATGTCACGTGGACCTGTGATGATGATGGTGATGATGATGATGATGGTGATGGTGATGGTGATGGTGGAGGCGGCTCAGGCATCTCTTGTAAGTACTGTACTGTACTGTATAGGTGATGATGAAAGGCGGTATTATTTGTTATTACACCGCCCCACCCCGAATGGGGGACGGTGTATTGTTTTCGGTGCTGTATATTTATTTATTTATTTATCTGTTGGTGTGTTTGTTTATGGTTTAGCGTCCACATTTTTAGCCGTATGATGTTCATTTTTTTTCTATTGATAGATATTCATCATAAAACAAAATGATTAACTTTTGGGCAAAATCGGTCAAAGGTCGAGGTCACAAAAAAATAAAGATAGCAAAGGGCGAGTGGTGGCTGGCATCTTTAAGGGGCGGTGTTGCCATCGAATGATATCTTGTTATTATTATTATTATTATTATTATTATTATTATTATTATTATTATTATTATTAATATATAAAACTTAGTAGTAGTAGTAGTGTCCCTCAGCCTAATTAATATCCGTCAGCCTAATTAATGTCCCTGTAATTACTATCCGTGGTCGTAATTACTATCCCCTCATGACACAGCCAGTATCAGCGGACTCCATTCCTCCTTCCTGCATCCTCACCAACACACCAACCTGTAATGGTTACCTTACCAATGGTGTGTGTAAAGGACTCAATTGGACAGCCAGCGTCATCTTCAGAGACTCACACTCAGGTAACAAAATAAATAAATTAAATAAACAAATAAATATACCGGGTAATCATAATAATAAAAATGATAATAGTAATAATAATAATAGTAATACTGTAGTAATGATAGTAATAGTAATAATAGTAATAATAATAGTAATAATAATAATAATAGTAATACTGTATTAATAATAGTAATAATAGTAATAATAATAATAAAAGTACAGTAATAATAATAATAGTAATAATAATATGTAATGTTATGTCAACCACAATTCACACACCAATATTTTAGTGGATACAGTAATGCCTTTGATTCCTCCAAATTTTCCCAAGCAACAAGACCCCATTATATTTGTCTATTTTTGTCTTGTTTCCTGGCATACTTTGGAGGAGTCAAGGCGCTCCAATACACCAAACGTATACTACAGTAATGCCTTGTTTTGTACTGTTGTTGTACAGTAAGTATGTATTGTACTGTTTGTAATTACAGGTATTATTATTATTTGGTTTGTTGTTTTGTAATGTAAGACTATGTAACTGTAATACAACATTATTATTATAATTATTAGGTTTGTTGTTGTTTTGGTAATCACTGAGTCACTTGGTAGACCATTCATTGCAGTACTTCCACAATAATGAATTACCTCTCTTTACATATACCCTGTGTAAGAATAATGACCTCTCTTTACATATATATACCCTGTGTAAGAATTCATATGACCTCTTTACATATAGCCTGTGTAAGAATAATGACCTCTGTTTACATATACCCTGTGTAAGAATACATGTGGGCAACTGTACAATACTCTCCCCACTGCTTGACTTGGCAGGGATGTCTGACGTGTTGATGGATCCACCAGCCCTGGAACTCGATGTGACGGGACTCATCTCAGGCACCACCGACGAAGTGTTGGCTGATGCCGTCCAGACTTGTTGTTACTCCCAGGCCAGCATCAAGGGCGTCGATGTAGAGGGAAACGTGGGGCAGTGTAATGTTGATATGGGTACAATTGGAGGTGAGTTTGAAGGGGGTGGATATAGGGGATAGTGTAGTATTGATATGGGTACAATTGGAGGTGAGTTTGAAGGGGTTTGAAGGGGGTGGATATAGGGGATAGTGTAGTATTGACATGGGTATAATTGGAGGTGAGTTTGAAGGGGGTGGATATAGGGGATAGTGTAGCATTGACATGGGTATAATTGGAGGTGAGTTTGAAGGGGTTTGAAGGGGGTGGATATAGGGGATAGTGTAGTATTGACATGGGTACAATTGGTGAATTTGAAGGGTTCTATGTAGAGGGAAATGTGGGACAGTGTAATGTTGACATGGGTATAATTGGAGGTGAATTTGAAGGGGGTGGATAAGGCTGCGTTTTTACATCAAGCGAGTCGAGTAGAGTTGAGTCAAGGCAAGTCAAGATGATTCATGACTCTTCTTGAATCACCACATTATTTCATAAAGGCGACAGTGTAGTGTTGACATGGGTACAATTGGAGATGAATTTGAAGGGGTTTGAAGGGGTTGGATAAGGAGGAAAACATAGACAGTATAGTGTTGACATGTGACAATAATTGGAGGTGTGTTCCCAAAAGCAGTGACAGTTTTGTATAGTGCTGCAAGTTAATATTAATTAATGACGAACCCTCCATATTCCAGAATTTACCAAGATATGAGAATGGTCATATATGTTGGCAACACTTCTATTGACAGCTGTAATTAGTAATTTCTATTGACAGGTGTAATGAGTAATTTCTATTGACAGGTGTAATTAGTAACTTTTATTGACAGGTATAATGAGTAACTTATTGACAGGTATAATAAAAAACAGATGTAATCAGAAACAGGTGTAATCAGTAACTTTAATTGACAGGTATAATCAGAAACAGGTGTAATCAGTAACTTTAATTGACAGGTATAATCAGTAACTTTCTGGTGACGAGGGAAGGTGACGTTTGGGTGGAGTTATCTTGGAATATAACACCAAGTGACCTCACCATTCATCACTATCACATCACCATCAACTCAGTCACCACACAGCAGAGTTTTTGTACCGAGGTGAGAGATGGTTGGTTGTGATGTAATGTGATGACAGAATTATAATGATGATGATGATGTTGATGTTGAAGGTGATGTAAAGTGATGACAGAATTATAATGATGATGATGATGTAAAGTGATGAAAGCATAATGGTGATGATTGTTGTGATATTTATAAAGTGATGATGTTGAAGGTGATGTAATGTGATGACGGAATAATAATGATGATAATGATGTAAAGTGATGATAGAATAATGATGATGATGATGATGTAATGTGATGACGGAATAATAATGATGATAATGATGTAAAGTGATGACCGAATGATGATGATGATGATGATGTTGATGTAATGTGATGACAGAATAATGATGATGATGATTGTTATGTTTGTTATTTATTGATGATTAAATAAACTTCTGTATTTTACTGTTACAAATGAACTTCTCTTTACTGTTACAAATGAACTTCTCTTTACTGTTACAAATGAACTTCTCTTTACTGTTACAAATAAACTTCTCTTTACTGTTACAAATAAACTTCTCTTTACTGTTACAAATAAACTTCTCTTTACTGTTACAAATGAACTTCTCTTTACCGTTACAAATAAACTTCTCTTTACCGTTACAAATAAACTTCTCTTTACTGTTACAAATGAACTTCTCTTTACTGTTACAAATAAACTTCTCTTTACTGTTACAAATGAACTTCTCTTTACTGTTACAAATTAACTTCTCTTTACTGTTACAAATAAACTTCTCTTTCATTTTACCGTTACAAATAAACTTCTCTTTCATTTTACCGTTACAAATAAACTTCTCTTTACTGTTACAAATTAACTTCTCTTTACTGTTACAAATAAACTTCTCTTTCATTTTACCGATACAAATAAACTTCTCTTTCATTTTACCATTACAAATAAACTTCTCTTTCATTTTACCGGTACAAATAAACTTCTCTTTCATTTTACCGTTACAAATAAACTTCTCTTTCATTTTACCGTTACAAATAAACTTCTCTTTCATTTTACCGTTACAAATAAACTTCTCTTTCATTTTACCTTTACAAATAAACTTCTCTTTCATTTTACCGTTACAAATAAACTTCTCTTTCATTTTACCGTTACAAATAAACTTCTGCATTCTTCCGTGTACAGTGGACATGTTCCGAGACGGTGTTGAACCTGGAGCCTTGTACACATCACCAGTTCGTCCTCACCCCAGTCTTCACCGGCCTCAACGGGGAGGAGCTCACAGGGGTGTCGGAAACCACTGAGGGGGCCACACTGGAAGGAGGGGGTGAGTCAGGGATAGGGGGATGGGAGAGAGGGGGACAATTATACACACACGACCCATAATTAATATCAGGGTGTGCTTTGAAGGAGGGGGTGAGTCTGGGAGAGAGGGGGCCAATTATACACACACGACCCATAATTAATATCAGGGGATAGTACTGTAGTTTACTTTTGGTACAGCCACAATCAAATATTCACCCACACTCTCCTTCCATCGTAGTAAATATCTTGGTAATAAAGAACAACACATATATGGTTTTGCAGCACCTCATAATAATACTGTAATAATAATTGAGGGGGTTGCTTGAGTTGACATAAGGTGTTGTTGTCGTATGATTATATTTTGATATGATACTGATTTATTTGTACAATGGAAGGAAAGTGTTGGTGGATATTTGATTGTGGCTGTACATTGGAGTGCCTTGATACCTCCATCCTATGCCAGGAAACAGACATAGACACCCTCAATGGTACCAATATGGGATCTGTTTTGTGGTATAGTTTGGAGGAATCAGACACCCACTAAGTTACCCTCCTTACAAGAAAAAAATCTTCCCTTAACGTGTCACCCCTTCTCATCTCCTTTTTCCCTTCTCCCCCCTTTCCCCCTCCTTTCCCATTTCCCCTTTTCCTCCTTCCCCCATTCTCCCTTTTCCTCCTTCCCTCCATTCCCTCCTCCCTCCTTTCCCCATCTCTCCACACTTTCCTCCTTCCCCCAACACTTTCCCCCTTCTCCCCTCCTTTCTCCCTCCTCCCCTCATTTCTCCCTCTCCCTCTCCCCATTCCCCCTTTTTCCTCCTTCCCCACTTTCCCCTTTCTCTCCCCCTCATTCTCTCCCCCTCATTCTCCCCCCCGCCCCCCCACAGACCCCCAGATGGTGACCAACGGTAACGAGGTCGAGGCCACCGAGACCACCATCACCGTGACCTGGGACCCGCCTAACCTCATCTGTCCCTACACATACCAGGTCAGTCAATCAGTCAGTCAGTCATGTATTTATGTACAAGTAAGGATTATATAGTAACATATTATAATTATAGTAACATATAATTATAGTATAATTATACGTGTAGTAACATTATATAGTAACTTATTATAATTATAGTAACATATTATAATTATAGTAACATATTATAATTATAGTAACATATTATATAGTAACATATTACTATAAGTCTGCTGTCTGCTGTTCCTTTTACATATTTAACAACACTAATTTCTCTGTCTACTGTTTTCACATTACATTTTTGACAACACAATTCTCTTTTTTTTTCACCTTACATTTTTGACAACACAACTCTCTCTACTGTTTTCACTTTACATATTTAACAACACAACTTTCTCTACTGTCTAAACCTTACATATTTAACAACATAACTTTCTCTTTTTTTTCACCGTACATTTTTGACAACACAACTCTCTCTACTGTCTAAACCTTACATATTTAACAACACAACTTTCTCTACTGTCTAAACCTTACATATTTAACAACACAACTTTCTCTACTGTCTAAACCTTACATATTTAACAACACAACTTTCTCTACTGTCTAAACCTTACATATTTAACAACACAACTTTCTCTACTGTCTAAACCTTACATATTTAACAACACAACTTTCTCTACTGTCTAAACCTTACATATTTAACAACACAACTTTCTCTACTATTTTCACCGTACATATTTGACAACACAACTCTCTCTTTTTATTTTCACCGTACATATTTAACAACACAACTTTGTCCGCTGCTGTTCACCGTGGCCCCTTTGCCTTCTTATATACCGTACATACCTCAGGTGTGCCACTACGAGGTGAACACTGACCCTGGTTTGGCTCTCTGCAGTACCACCTCATCCACTTCCTACACCATAGAGTCACTGGAGGAATGCAAGGCTTATTATATTGACGTGGTGACACTCTCTAATGGACTCACATCATCACCGTTTAACTTATACTCGGTCACTCTCTGTTCTTGAAGGGATTTTGGTTCAACTCTCTCTTCTTCAACTTTTTCTCTGTTCCTTCTTTGTTCTCTGTTCTTTCTCTGTTCCTTCTTTGCGTTTGCTCTCCCACCAGTTCTCTTTCAACTCTTCGGCTGTTTCTCAGTTCCTTCTGTCTTCTTGGTGTTTGTAGTCCCACCTTCCCATCGCCTCGTCCCTCGTGCTACAGGGTCTTCCAGGCCTAGGGCGGTCTTCTTTCATCCTGAGTCAAATAAATCGATTCTTCCGTAATTATTAAAATTATTATGTACTGTTGGTAGCAAATTGGAAGGCTATCAATTCCTCCATATTAAGGGGGTGTGGGAATAGGGGGACAGGCTTGGGGGGAGTTTGGGGGGTGCAGGAATAGGGGGACAGGCTTGGGGGGAGTTTGGGGGGTGCAGGAATAGGGGGACAAGCTTGGGGTGGGGGGAGGGGGGGATAAAAAGCCTGTCCTCTATTCCTGCACCCACCTAACCACCCACCCCCTCTCCCCAAGCCTGTTCCCCTTACTCCCACACCCCCCAAACCCCCCCAAGCCTGTCCCCTACTCCCACACCCCCTTAATGAAGTCACCAAATAAATCATCTCAATTTTACCAAAAGGGAATCAATCTGTTTCATGGTATAGTTTGGAGGAATAAAAGTTTTCCGATTCACCAACAAGAGAGTCTACCCTTAATTAACTTTTCTTATTTACTTATTTATGGTACTTAATTAACTTCTCTTATTTATGGTACTTAATTAACTTCTCTTATTTATGGTACTTAATTAACTTCTCTTATTTACTTATTTATGGTACTTAATTAACTTTTCTTATCTACTTATTTATGGTACTTAATTAACTTCTCTTATCTACTTATTTATGGTACTTAATTAACTTCTCTTATCTACTTATTTATGGTACTTAATTAACTTCTCTTATCTACTTATTTATGGTACTTAATTAACTTCTCTTATCTACTTATTTATGGTACTTAATTAACTTCTCTTATTTATTCATTTATGGCACTTAATTAAACTTCTATTATTTACTTATTTATGGTACTTAATTAAACTTCTCTTATTTACTTATTTATGGTACTTAATTAAACTTCTCTTATTTACTTATTTATGGTACTTAATTAACTTCTCTTATTTACTTAGCCCAAGCCTGTGATAACCAGAATAAAAATGTTGTTGTTATTGTTGTTGTTGTTGTATATTTTGAATTAATTAAGTAACCCAAATTTATGTATGTCTAGTTGGAGGGAAAGGGAGAGGGAACGAAGAGAGAGAGAGAGAGGGAAGGAAAGGAAGAGAGAGAGAGAGAGAAGGAAAGGAGAGAGAGAGGGAGAGGGTAGGAAAGGAGAGAGAAAGAGGTAAAGGAAGGAAAGGGGAGGTATAGGAAGAAATGAAGGGTAGGGAAGGAAGAGAGAGGGAAAGGAAGGAGAGGGAAAGGGGAGGTAAAGAAAGAAATGAAGGGTAGGAATGAGAGAGAGAGAGAGAGAGAGAGAGATGTAAATATAGGAAGAAAGAGTAGGTTGGAGTGAGTGAGATTGTGAGAAAATTGGAGGTTAGTGAGTCCTTCAAATATTGCCACGAAACACACACACACACAACACACACACACAACACACACACACACACACACACACACAACACACACACACACACACACACACACACACACACACACACACACACAATAAAGGGATAGTATACTTTTGGTAGATTGGAGTGCCTTGATTCCTCCAAAGTATGCCAGGAAACGGAACCAGATGGACAAATATAATGGTGTTCTGTTCTTTGGAATAGTTTGGAGGATTCAGTTGCTCCAGATTTACCAACACAGCTAAAACATTTCCCCCTTATTAGATGAGCTTGTTTCGTGGCATAGTCTGGAGGAATCAGAAGCCTCCAAGTCTCCTACACACGATCACATGCAGCTAAGAGAGAGAGAGAGAGAGAGAGAGAGAGAGAGAGAGAGAGAGAGAGATTGATTGATTGATTGATTGATTGATTACTGGATATAGGGGTTGTCAACATGGAGGTGGTATAGCGCCAGAAAAAGGTGATAGAGATAAAGGTGTGACAACTATTTAGTCTGGTCTCTCACTGGTGACCTTCCTAGCATGGGTAGCCCTCTTTTCCCGTAATTGGGGCTGAGCAGGAGCTGGAGCCCCCTTTAGAGAGAGAGAGAGAGAGAGAGAGAGAGAGAGAGAGAGAGAGAGAGAGAGAGAGAGAGAGAGAGAGAGAGAGAGAGTGAGTGAGTGAGTGAGTGAGTGTGTGAGTGAGTGAGTGAGTGAGTGAGTGTGTCCTTACTTAAATCTTAGATGTGAGCTCATTTGTTTATAGAGTGAACTAAATTAAGTTTATGAAGGAGTGAAAACAAACATCTAGTCTAGTTCAGTAGTAAAAGGATATTCATATTTTGGTGAATTGGAGCACCATAAGGGGAGAGTATACTTTTGATAGATTGGAGTGCCTTGATTCCTCCAAAGTATGCCACGAAACAGATCCCTCATATTATTTATTTAAAAGGAATAGTTTCATGTTGTTGATAAATCTGGAGAAACTGGTACATACATACATACATACATTGGAGTGCCTTGATTCCTCCAAACTATGCCACGAAACACATCCCTCTTATCATTTAATTAAAGGAGGAAGGTTTGTGTTGGTAAATCTGGAACAACTGAATCCTCCAAACTATTCCAAAGCAACAGAACAAACACCATTAATTATTATTGCTCTTCTGGTCTGGTCCTGTCTGTTGTTTCCTGGCATACTTTGGAGGAATCAAGGCACTCCAATGTATGTATGTATGTATGTACCAGTTTCTCCAGATTTATCAACAACATGAAACTATTCCTTTTAAATAAATAATAAGAGGGATCTGTTTCGTGGCATAGTTTGGAGAAGTTAAGGAGGAAGTTCTGTGTTGGTAAATCTGGAGCAACGTAATCCTCCAAACTATTCCAAGCAACAGGACGCCTTTATTTTTGTCCATCTGGTTCTGTTTCCTGGCATACTTTGGAGGAATTAAGGCACTCCAATCTATCAAAAGTATACTCTCCCCTTAAGGTGCTTCAATTCACCAAAATGAGAATATCCTTTTACTACTGAACTAGACTATATATAATTTTTTTTTTTAATTTACTCCACTCTATAAACAAATGAGCTCACATCTAAGATTTAAGTAATTAAGTAAGGACTCTCTCTCTCTCTCTCTCTCTCTCTCTCTCTCTCTCTCTCTCTCTCTCTCTCTCTGCTTAAATAATAATATGAGGAATCTGTTTCGTGGCATGAATAATAATCTCTGCTTAATTAAGGGGAAGGTATCCCTAATAGTAATAATAATAGTAGTAATAGTAATAATAATAATAGTAATAATAGTAGTAATAATAGTAGTAATAGTAATAATAGTAGTAATAGTAATAGTAATAATAATAGTAGTAATAGTAATAATAATAATACCATTGAGGGAGTCTGTTTCGTGATATAATTTAGACTTTAGAAGTTTATAGAAATCATAGAAAGCTACTACTAGA
>JAWZYT010004471.1:50000-52257 GCA_034508575.1 Petrolisthes manimaculis
GGAAGAAGAAAGGGGGGGAGGAAGGAAGGAGGAAATGGGGGAGGAAGGAAGAAGGAAGGGGGAGGAAGGAAGGAAGAAAGAGGGGAGGAAAGAAGGAAGTAAGAAGTAAGGAAGGAAGGAAGGAAGTAAGGAAGAAAGAAGGAAGGAGTAAGCTAAGTAATGTTTGTGTTTTTATGTTGTTTGTTTGGGTTGCTCAGGCCTAGCTAAAGTCTCTCTCTCTCTCTCTCTCTCTCTCTCTCTCTCTCTCTCTCTCTCTCTCTCTCTCTCTTATATAACACAATTATTCTTTATATGTTTTTCCTCCTTTTCCTTCACTCAACTTCTTCCTCTCCGTTTTTATTATTATTATTATTGTTATTATTATTATTATTATTATTATCGGTATTATTATTGGTATTATTATTATCGGTATTATTATTGGTATTATTATTATTATTATTATTACTGGTATTATTATTATCGGTATTATTATTATTATTATTATTATTATTATTATTATTATTATTATTATTATTACTGGTATTATTATTGTTATTATTATCATTATTATTATTATTATTATTGTTATTATTATTATTATTGTTGTTGTTATCATTATTGTTATTATTATTATTGTTATAATTTATTTAGTTTACTTTCCTTCCCTCCTTTTCACATTATTCACCCCCCGCACAACTCCCCTCCCCCCTATTCACCCCCCCCCCACCCACCCACCCCTGTGCCTGTCTGTCAGTCCCGAGGAGTGTGAGGGATGAGGCAGGGAGTGAAGGAGAGTGAGGGAGAGAAGGAAAGGTGAGGGAGGGAGAGAAGGAAGGAGGGGGGGGGGGTTAGGAGTGGAGTAGGGAATAGAGGAAGGGAGAGAAGGAAGAGGGAAGGGAGGGAGAGAAGGAAGGAGATGGGGGGGTTAGGAGTGGAGTAGGGAATAGAGGAAGGGAGAGAAGGAAGAGTGAAGGGAGGGAGAGAAGGAAGGAGGGGGGGGGGGTTAGGAGTGGAGTAGGGAATAGAGGAAGGGAGAGAAGGAAGAGGGAAGGGAGGGAGTGAAGGAAGGAGATGGGGGGGTTAGGAGTGGAGGAGGGAATAGAGGAAGGGAGAGAAGGAAGAGGGAAGGAAGGGAGTGAAGGAGGGAGAAGGAAAGGAGAGAAAAAAAGAAAGTAAAAAGGGAGGAAAAGGAGAGAAAAAGAGAAGGAAAGGATGGGAAGGAGGGAGGAGAGAAAAGGAGTGAGAGGGAAAGGGAGGAAAAATAGAGGAAAGGAGAGAAAAAGAGAAGGAAAGGAGGAGGAGAGAAAAAGAGAAGGAAAGTAAAAGGGAGGAAAGGAGAGAAAAAGAGAAGGAAAGGAGGGAGGAGAGAAAAGGGAGGAAAGGAGAGAAAAAGAGAAGAAAAGGAGAGAGAAGGAAGGGAGGGAGAGAAGAAGAGTGAGGAAAAATGTAGGAAAAGAGAGAAAAAGGGAGTAAAGTAGAGGGGAGAGAAGAGGAAAAATGGAGGAAAGGAGAGGGGAGAGAAGAGGAAAAATGGAGGAAAGGAGAGAAAAGGAGGGAGGAAAGTAGAATGAGGAAAAGGAGGGAGGAAAGGAGAGAAAAAGAGTAGGAAAGTAAAAAGGGAGGAAAGGAGAAGGGAGAGAAGAGGAAAAATGGAGGAAAGGAGAGAAAAAGGGAGGAAAGGAGAAGATACTAGCCTTCTGTTTGTTTAAGTCAGGGAGGAATGGTGTGTGTGTGTGTGTGTGTGTGTGTGTGTGTGTGTGTGTGTGTGTGTGTGTGTGTGAAAGAGAGAGAGAGAGGTATAGGAATCTGTCTGTGTGTGTGTGAGATATATAGGAATCTGTCTGTGTGTGTGTGAGAGAGAGAGAGGTATAGGAATCTGTCTGTGTGTGTGTGTGAGAGAGAGATATAATATAGGAATGTGTGTGTTTGTGAAATGGTAGATCTGTGTGTATGTGTGTGTGTGTGTGTGTGTGTATGTGTGTGAGAGAGAGAGGGTATAATTTATAGGAATCTGTGTGTGTGTTTGTTTGAGTGTGACGTCCTGTTTGTGTGCATGTCCTTGTGTGTGTGTGTGTGTGTTAATGTATATGTGTGTGTGTGTGTGTGTGTGTTAATGTGTATGTGTATGTGTAATAATAATAATAATAAACGGTTTATTCAAGATGTGTGTATGTGTATGTTAATGTATATGTGTGTGTGTGTGTATGTTAATATATGTGTGTGTGTGTGTTAATATGTGTGTGTGTGTTAATGTGTATGTGTGTGTGTGTGTATGTTA
>JAWZYT010004472.1:0-5000 GCA_034508575.1 Petrolisthes manimaculis
GTGTCATTCTCTCTGCTTCACTCGGCTGTTGTATTGTATCGTATTGTCGTATTGTATATATTGGTGTGCATAGGCAAAGGTTAATCTTTTTCACTTTTCTTCCGTCTACCTTTCCCGTCCTCCATGTCCCTCCCTCCTCGCCCTACTCCTCATATTCCTTCTTTTTATGTGAGGTTTATCTATTTCACGTCTCTTCGCTCTAACTTCCCGTCCTCCTCGCCTTTCTTCTCCTTTTCCTTCTTTTCTGTTATCATCCTCTTCCCATTATATTTCTCCTATTCCCTTGCTTCTCTATTGTCCATCTCTCCTCCAGATCACCTCACTTTTTTTCCCCTTTCTCCCCACGATCCTCTCCTCCCTCCTTCTATCTCTCTTCCTTTTAATCAGTAAATTGCTTCTCCTTTCCTACTCTCTTACTTTCACCACCTTTATGTTTAGCCAAAAATGAATGAGCAAAATATTATGCTGGCAAAAAAAATCATCTTGGTCCGCTTAATGAAGAAAATTTTAATCAAGAAATGGTCCCCCTTTTTCTGACATCCCATCCCATCTCATCTCGTGTCGCCTTTCCTCAACAGTTTACACCAGTTACTTTTCATCTATATTTATTTTTATATTCTGAGCTACAAATTAATTTCGAGTCATTCAGATTTTTTTTCTGTTCCTATCTTAATATTTATTCATTCTTTGACGTCTATGTTGTCTACCTGTTTATATATATATATATATATATATATATATATATATATATATATATATATATATATATATATATATATATATATATATATATATATGTTTTTATTCGTCCTGTTTCTCAGTTATTTACATTTTTCATTGTACGTGATCCTGTTAAAATTTTCACTTCTTTCTAATTCTGTTTTACTTTATGATAGCCTCTATTTCACTATTCCTTAATTTCCCTTGCTTTCCTTTCATTCCACACGCCCTCTCCTTCCTTCCTCCCTCCCCTTCCCATTCCATCCTCCCCATCTTTTCCCCTCCCCTCTCCTCATTCTCTTCCCTCTCCTCTTCCCATTCCACCCTCCCATCCCCTCCTATTCCCATCTTATCCCCCTTTCCTCCCATCCTATTCCCTCCCCTCCGTTCATATTCCACCCTCCCTCCCTCCCTCCCTCCCCTTCCAACCCATCTCATCTCCTCCCCTTTTATTCCTCTCCTTCCCTTTACATCTGGTCGTGGCAGCTCTGACAAAAGAATAGAACAGCGAAGCAACGAGGGAGAAGAGGAAGAAGGGAAGGGAAATAGAGAGGGTGAAGATAACAGGAATGAGAAAAGGTGCGAAACAAAAGAAGATAAAGGCAGAGAGAGAGAGAGAGAGAGAGAGAGAGAGAGAGAGAGAGAGAGAGAGAGAAACGGTAAAGTATTTGTGTATAGCAGTTCACAGGAAATACATTATAGCCCATACATTAAAGACATACAATCACCAACACGGTATAATATATATGTCAAAATAAATCCAATAAAGTTACTTGATATGTTACAATTTATTACGACGGCAAAAACGGATGACATTTTCAGTTGTGATTTGTGACGATCATAAAGCCCTGAGGGGGAAGGGGGGGAAGGGGGGGGAAGGGGGGGTCGTTAGTAGCATTTGTTTACGTACAAAATATGTGTCTAGTTTATATTTACCCTGTGCTTGTGTCAACGAGAGGGGATGTTCAGTTCAAAAAGGGGGGTTATAGGGGATAGTTAACCATGACACACACACACACACACACACACACCACACACACACACACACACACACACACACACACACACACACACACACACACACACACACACACACACACACACACACACACACACACACACACACACAGACAATGAATGGCTATGTTACAATACACTCATGTCGTATCATGTGTTGCCTTTTACGTTAGTGAGAGTAAAATAGTGTTATGTAGCAGCAGGTGTTACACTTATAACATTAATTGGCCATTCTCAAACAGCCATAGTCATTAGTGCCATCATCAACCCTCAGTCTATCATGTCCTATTCTGTGTCATCCATTCGTGTGTGTGTATGTGTGTGTGTGTGTGTGTGTGTGTGTGTGTGTGTGTGTGTGTGTGTGTGTGTGTGTGTGTGTGTGTGTGTGTGTGTGTGTGTGTGTGTGTGTGTGTGTGTGTGTGTGTGTGTGTGTGTGTGTGTGTGTGTGTGTGTGTGTGTGTGCGATACCCCATTCTCTGTTATCATAGTCTGTGATATCCTATTCTGTTTTATCCTCGTACCCACACTCACTTTCCTTCTCTCTATTTTTTTTTAATGAAAATATAATCAGGGATCACGGAATTAACTCTACGGTGAACGTCCGTCATATTTGACTATCACAAGAGTTCAGGTATACAATATATATCACGACCCTGCAAAGTAACGTACCTGCTAAGTATCTACATCTCATAAGTAACTGAATATGATACAACAGAAACAAATCCATCAAAAGAACGCATGCGCATACATAAAGGTGTGCAGACTACACGCATGTACCACTTCACACACACACACACACACACTTGCAGCATTGGTTATTCTATCCTTCCCCCCCACACATGCAGAATTGCAGACACCCATTCACTTATATTAAAAATTCTAATGCACACTCCTTCACAACACAGCAATACTCAGAAACACAATAACAGTCACCAAAAGAGAGGCATTCCCATATTTAAGTAAAGTTTTATAACAAGTGTTTTAATAGAAAATATTATTTTAAGTATTTTCATTTTGCATACATATCCCATGATGAAGTGAAGTTTCTGCATATATATATATATATATATATATATATATATATATATATATATATATATATATATATATATATATATATATCATATATATATATACATACATGTGTGTGTGTATGTGTGTGTGTGTGAAAAGATGTGTGAGTGGGGGCACAAAGAAATGGATGGGAAGATCTGAAATTGTGAAGAGTGGTAAGCCTTGCCCCAAGGACATGTAACCTGTTATAACACTGGAGAGAACGTCTACAGTTTTTCTCCAGGATGAACAATTACTAAGAAAGAGGAGGAGGAGGAGGAGGAGGAGGAGGAGGAGGAGGAGGAGGAGGAGACCACATAGTGTGTATGGTCTGCCTCATTGTATATATTAGTTATGTATGAATACAGCTGTACACTATCGTATATATACAGCAAATAAGGAAACAAAGACTTGTAGAACGAGAGGCGACACTTCTTAACGACCGCGTCTGTACGTGCATCCTACATCCCGTGAACCTGGAATGTGTCCCTTGAGATTGGGGGTAATGTGGCCTGGTTGATTACAAGGCAACGAGTTGAGGGGAAGGAGCTGTGCCTCAGGGTGTGGTAACGGCATCCTTAAGACTGACACACACGTTCGACACTCTGGTAGTCTGATGTCTAATTACTCCATGCATCTTAATATGATCTGTATGTATTGACGTCCTCCCCGTTCTGTGATGTCCTCTTGTGTGGGGAGAAATCAAAGCAAATCCATCAGTCTCAAGGGATATTATAATTATGTTCAGAGTTGACCAAAGTTCCAAACAGTGTCACCCTTACAATGTCAAAGGGTTTAAAGGTGAACTTGAAACGCGGACTGGTGAGTGACATAGAACTCTGGGAAGGGTACAAGGAAAAGGGCCGAGGGGAGGCTAGGGAGGGAGAGGAAAGGGAAAGAGGAGGATACACCTTGGCAAGAAGTGGAGATATAACGAGAAATGTTTGCTTATAATGGTAGAGGAATGTCAGCTCGGGACAATTTGAAACCAGGGTGGTGGTGACGAGAGTATACAGGTGGGGAGGGAGGAGGGGTGGGAAAATGACAAAAATATAAGAAAATGTGGCGTGAGAGAAAGGCATGTGAGGGAAAGCCGGAAAGAGGAAGGATATTGTGAGTAGAGAGAAAAATAGAGAAAAGACTTGAGAAAAAGAAATATAAATGTGTGGATTAGGAGAAAAGGAAGGAGGAAAAGAGTAAATGGAGAATATGAGAGACAGTAAGAGGATAACAGATAGAGAGAGAGAGAGAGAGAGAGAGAGGAGAGAGAGAGAGAGAGAGAGAGAGAGAGAGAGAGAGAGAGAGAGAGAGAGAGAGAGAGAGAGAGAGAGAGAGAGAGAGAGAGAGAGAGAGAGAGAGAGAATGTGTGTGTATATATGTGTGTGTAAAAGAAAAGTGTGGATGGATAAATAATAAATGTGTAGCAGCGAGGTCAGATAAAAGGAAAGAGAGCGGAGGTGTGTTGGATAGAATAAAACTGAAGTGAGTGTGTTGGTGGAGGGAAGTGAGAGCTGAAGTGAGAGGGAAGTGAAGGCACGGGGTCTACAAAAAGGGGAGGAGGGAAGTGAGAATGGAAATGAGAGGGAAGTGAGGGTATGGAGGTATACAAAAAGGGGAGGAGGGAAGTGAGAGTAGAAATGAGAGGGAAGTGAGAGCTGAAGTGAAAGGGAAGTGAAGGCACGGGGTCTACAAAAAGGGGAGAAGAGAAGTGAGAGTGGGAGTGAGAGGGAAGTGAGGGTATCGAGGTATACAAGAAGAGGAGTGGGGAGGGGGGAAGGGGACAGGAACACAGGTCAGATATCCCACAGACGGCTTAGACTCAAAAGGACTGACTGTCTCGGTTGCCACTCGTTTGGGAAAAGAAAAGGGAAGGTAACAAGTTGTGTGTGTGTGTGTGTGTGTCTGTGTGTGTGTGTGTGTGTGTGTGTGTGTGTGTATGTGTGTGTGTGTGTGTGTGTGAGAGAGAGAGAGAGAGAGAGAGAGAGAGAGAGAGAGAGAGAGAGAGAGAGAGAGAGAATAATTTATCTTAATTTCCTCTCTACCTCTGTCCTCTCCTTTCCTCCACCCTTATAACCTTCTCTCCAGCACATTGCCGCATTTTGTTTCTTTTCCTTTTCTGTTTACTCCCCTCACTTGTTCTTTTCCTTCTCCTTCCTTCTATCTCTCACCCTCTCTTTCTCCCTCTCTGCCTCTCTATTTCCTTCCCCGCC
>JAWZYT010004472.1:10000-15000 GCA_034508575.1 Petrolisthes manimaculis
CATAATTTTACATATAACAAAACTTTCACTAATCATATATATGAAAGTACTGTAATGCTAGAATACCTTTACACAAACCTACATATAAGCTTAAATACAGTAATGCATAATTATAACTCAAATTACAAATTATATTATACACATGACACACACACATGTATTATGATTAAAATATATGAATATAAGTAAACCTTTAAAGAGTTGTAACCATAAAGAAAACTGATAACACCTGATGTACACTTGTGTACAGTAAAAGCTATATCAAAACTAAATATTGCAAAATTGTACTTCATTACTTGAAATGGAACTCTTAAGATAAGTAAACAGGTACTGTACAGTATTTTAAAGCATCAAGTAAAGCATCACAGCCTTGATATAATTCAAAATTTCTGACCAAAGGAGATATTAGGTTGAACCATAATATTCTTGAATGAATGCTCCTGTGTCAGAAATTATCATAATTGTATATATAACAAAACTTTCACTAATTACATACAGTATATGGAATTAATGCAAGAATACCTTAACACAAACATAAATTTAATCTTATCTAAAGACAGTATTGCAAAATTTAACACATATGAAATGGAATCCTTAGGCTGCTTTCACACGGACGTTTTTGTACGCGCGTTCATGAACGCGTCAAAATTTTGTAGCCACGTTCGACACGCGCTTGCTATGCGTCCGCGTTTCAATTTTAACAGGCCCCTACCGCCACCCTGCTTTCCCACCAAGTTCATTAATGTTAGTTCATTAATTTTATTAGGCTACGTGATGTATGCATGTATGTAATTTATAACAATTATTATGCTGAAATATATATGCATATTTACTATCAATGACTATATATCATACTTGAATGTACTACACACCAGAAGTAATTGCTTCCAGTGTACTGTACACAAATGTAGTACCCACAAGTGTCATATATCCATCTGTGTGTAAGGTTTGAGCAGGACCAGCAGAGTTCTCTCGGTTCTCACCCAGCTGAGAGAGAAGGTCAACGTTAGTGTGGCCTGCCTGTACGCGTCGTACCTAGATGCTTGTGTGGAAGCTCCCATTGCCACCAGTAGCCAGTGACGACGCGCGCGTCCTTGCTGGCTTGGACATCTGTGCCGCATTCGACTCGCGTGCAACGCGTCGTGTGAAAGGTTCCATTTAACTCCATTGAATGTTAAAACGTCGAGTTCCCGAACGCGCGTTCGGGAACGCTTGTGTGAAAGCAGCCTTAGGGTGCTTTCACACGAGCGTTCTCGAACGCTACGTTTTAACATTCAATGGAGTTAAATGAAACCTTTCACACGACATGTTGCACGCTAGTCGAATGCGGCACAGACGTCCAAGCCAGCAAGGACGCGCGCGTCCTTATTAACTCGCGCGTTGTCACTGGCTACTGGTGGCAATGGGAGCTTCCACACGAGCGTCTTGGTACGACGCGTACAGGCAGGCCCCGCTGTCGTTGACCGTCTCTCTCAGCTGGGCGAGAGCCGAGAGGACTCTGCTAGTCCTGCTCAAACCTTACATACAGATGGATGTGTGACACTTGTGGGTACTACATTTGTGTACAGTACACTGGCAGCAATTACTTCTGGTGTGTAGTACATTCAAGTATGATATATAGTCATTGATATTAAATATGCATATATATTTCAGCATAATAATTGTTATAAGGTACATACATTCATACATCACGTAGCTTAATAAAATTAATGAACTAACATTAATGAATTTGGTGGGAAAGCAGGGTGGCGGTAGGGGCCTGTTAAAATTGAAACGCGGACGCCTAGCAAGCGCGTGTCGAACGCGGGTACAAAAATCTGACGCGTTCATGAACGCGCGTACAAAAACGTCCGTGTGAAAGCAGCCTTAATGTAAATAATCAGTCATATAATTTTTATTGTTTGTGTTGTTTGATATATGGTGTTCTTGTTTATGTTATCGTTGTTCTTGTTGTTGTTGAAGTTCCTCAGGCTGCCTGGCTGAAGAGCCCCGAGGCCCTGTGTGACTTCATTGTTCTCTATTCAACATCAACTATCAGACTAATAAGAGACAGGACTCTTGGATGTACACCACCACCGTATTTTTGAACCTCGATCAGGGTTAATTCCAATAAAACATCTGAAAGTGGAGGTTACATTAAAATTTTCATTCATTGTTTTAGCGCTGTACATAATATATCATCATTTTTGTTTAGCCTCCTTATTTTCCCTTCTGGGGTCGGATGGTTAAGAGTCTGTCCCACTCTTCACGATTGTAGAGAACCTCTTCCTCATACCTTCTTCCACACAATGTTTCCAATACTATTATAAAAGCTTCATCTTAATATAAATGTATGCATCCATCTAGCCAGTCTAATCTCAATACACTCTATTCTTAACAACTGGCACATTGACTTGCCATCATAAAAATATAATATGATGTATGGGATAAGTATCATAAACAAATAATTCAGTTACCTTTGAATAAATTCCAGTAATCCTGCAACTTCAAGTGGATAACTGATATTGAAGTTGTAGTATGCAGCAAACAACATTCCTAACCCCAACAAAAATGTAGGGATATCATCACACAAAATGACTTCATCAATTCCAAGCATGTATCTACCTGCAGTCAGCCATGAATCACCTAAAATAATAAAACAGAATACAGTACTATTATAAAAACAGATAATGGTTTGTACTGATTTATATACTGTACTGTATTTTCCCAAACAGACTTCCAAAAGCATAATTTATACAGTACTGTACTTCATTAACTCAGAACTCTATCCAATCAACATATTGGATATGATAATTGCAAATGATAATGGTACTTTACTTACTAACTGCAACCAAGCAAGGTTTTAGAGGCATTTTTTTTTTCACAGTATTCACTTGTGGTACTTGGCTGTAAAGATAGGAACAGTAGGTTATAAAAAATTGCAAGATTAATGAAGGGAGATCAATTTAACTTTTCAAATGGGCATGTTGTCAATGGTAGCAAATATATGCAGAACAATTATTATTATTATCTACCCAGGTTAGGTCCCGGTAATTTGATGCGGTCTAGGTTAGGTTAGGTAAGGTCAGGTTAATTTTTAAAAACTATAAAACAGGGATATCCAAACCTTAAATGATCTATCAAGTTACTGGAGGGGGGATTAAAAAAAAAGGTATTCATTGAAAGAATTGCCGAATTGCAGCAGTGTTGCCAGATCCGGCTGGGCCCCAGTATTTTGCCCCAGTCATTTATTGTACTGTATGACGATTATTTCCCGGTATCTGCCCAGGTTAGGTACCAGTAGTCTGCCCTGGTTAAGTCCCGGTAGTCTGCCCAGGTTAGATCCCGGTAGTCTGCCCAGGTTAGGTCCCGGTAGTCTGCCCAAGTTAGGTCCCGGTAGCCTGATGCGGTCTTGGTTAGGGTAGGATAGGTTAGGGTAGGTTAGGTTAGGTTAGGTCAGGTCAGGTAAGGTCAAGCTAATTTCAAAATGCCCCATTTGAATATGGGGCATTTGGGGAGGGAATGCCATAGAAGAAAATAGTCTTAGAATGGTGTAAATTAGTGGGTAATGAAGGTAGAAAAACTATATGTAATAATTCATTCAATATTTTAAAAAGGAAAAAAAGTATGTACGGTAGCTAACTTACTGTACTTATAGTGTACCCTACATAACAAACCCTTTCCTAGTTTATTACCATACAAAATTACTGCATTGGTGCATCAGCTGCTTAGAAATCATCTACAAATTAAACCAAATTAAGTTTACAAAGTTAAAATTATTATAGGGAAACAAGTTATAGGACCGTCAGGCCATCATTACTGTACATGGAAGAATATTTAAAATTATATAACATACCGTGAATTTTGCATCCTCCTTGGGATCTTCTCGTTGTTATTTAGTATTGTTATTGCCTGACAATGCCTGCTGAGGTCTTGGTGTGCTGTAATATGATGATATTCTGGAGTTGATTTCTTGACTTGTTAACTTGTTGTGTTCCTCCGCTGGTCAGTTTACGCGCCAAATTCGTCTTTTCAACGGCCCCGGTGACTAGAGCAGTGATGTCTATTAATTAACCCCTACACACTGCCGCCGACATCATCACCAATTTTCACTCATAGAAATAACTTAAAGGTGTGATGGCAAAAAAAATTCAAGTATTATTAATTGTATATTGAATAAATTAGTCGTTTCTTAAGTTTAATAGTTCTAGGATAAGAATATATATTCGTATACACATATGATAGCAGTCCACTCAAACCAAGTTAACCAATACAGAATTCGAAGGGCCAAGTCTTTATTGGTTAGAAATCTTATGGACTCGGGTTGCATGGTTTGAGTGGTCTGTCATCCAGAAAGTATACCTGTTTCGTAGAAGACTCGACCAAAATAGATTAGAAATTGTGAATCGCGAATGTACAGTCGGCAAAAAAAAAGTAATGGAACCACCCCTCCATTAATTTTAGAATTTTTATCACAGTAGGGTTGGTACACCTGCTAAGCCAGCCCAAGTGTACCTGTTAAGGGACAATAATACACCCATTATACACCAATATACACCAATAATACACCTATTCATAATACATATTATAACTGTAGTATTATACAATATGTATATAATAAGTATACAATAAGTATACAATAGGTATTATCACCAGTGGAACAGGCTTACCAACTCTACATAGCACTGGCAATAGGGGTGGTTCCATTACTTTTTTTGCCGACTGTACCTTAATTGTTTCCTTTGCAGCTTGGATGTGTATATTAAAAAAATGGAGTGGCTAATTTTTGTGTTGTAGTCCATGCATGCATGGCTATATATACAACTTGCACTGTTTCTACAGAAAATTACTGTAAATTAATTAACACAGAAATTCCCTGTATGAACATACAGAAAGGGTCTGTACACTCAAAGAAACTACAGAAATTACAGAAATTATCTGTAAATATTAACTTTTCCATGATTTTTACAGAAATAAACCATATATATACTTTACAGAAATAATCTGTAGGGATTTGCAGT